>JBBPBX010003396.1:0-38877 GCA_038048925.1 Garcialebias charrua
AAATCTTAACGTTTTTGGTGCAAGTTATTCATGTGGGCAATAGTTAGACCATGTATAAGAATAGAGGTAGGGTTTCTAATTTATTTATTTATTTTTTGCTTGTTTGAGGTAGCACATAGTGACACATCCTGGTGAATGGAGGGAGAGTTTATCCACCACAAGGGGTTGCCACTGGTGGCCTTTTCTAGCATAGATTAATCTACAACCACCCCACTCATGGACCATGCATGTAATGACCAACTGAACCCAGAGTGGTACGAGACCAGAACAGAAGCAAAAACTCGGATTTAAAAATAATAACAGTGTTTATTATTTACATGGTGAAATGGTACACTTGGGTTTTCTGGAGCTCCTGAAAGAGAGAACAGTTGTCAGGATCCTTCTGGTAGGATAGGTGAGTCAAAACTGATGTTCTGTTTGTTTCTCTAACAGGGGGATGTTGGAACGAGGTTCAGAGAGGACTTCAGGGCTCTTGAGTAGATGGGGAAAATCCAGACCAACGGCAGACAAGGCCGACAGACAGGCAGGAATTTGCAGGACTGGCAAGCGAGTGGCAACAAGGCAGAACTGGCAGATAGAGAACAGGATCCAGGGATTTACAGGAAACTGCGGGAACAAGATCATAAGGTAAGTACTTTATCAGGTACACACTTTCTGGCTGAAGACATAAATACCGATTGAGGCACAATGCTCCAGCGTTGGATCTCACTGGACTGCAGCCTTAAGTAGAGGTGTTCCTCATTAGATGGATGACCGTCAGCTGGTGTCAATTGGCGGCCATCTTGGTGAGGGCTGCAGACAGTGGGACTCCTACAGTACCCCCCCCCCTCAAGAATCGCCTCCGGGCGACCTGTGGCGCTTCTCCGGGTGGGCTTTGAAGAAGGTGGTAATGAGGCTGGGGTCCAGGATAAACGAGCGGGGAATCCACAACCTCTCCTCAGGTCCATAACCCTCCCAATCAACCAGATACTGAAATCCCCGGCCTCCGTGACGAAAGTCCAAAATGGTCCCGACAGTGAAGGCCGGGTGGTTGTTGATTAGTCGGGCGGGAGGAGGGAGGTCGGAGAGTGGGCACAAGGGGTTCTCGGAGATGGGCTTGATCCGAGAGACATGGAATGTGGGGTGTATCCTCATAGACGAGGGGAGTTGAAGACAAACTGCAGACTGGTTGATGATTCTCGTGATCGAGAAAGGTCAGATGAACCGAGGAGCCATCTTCCTCGGGGTGTCCTTAATATTAATGTCCCTAGTGGAAAGCCAGACTCTTTGACCCACCTTGTACACGGGAGCTGTAGAGCCATGGCGGTCAGCAAACCTTTTATTCTGGGCAGCAGTACGAGAGAGGGCAGCCTTGGTCTGCCGCCAGACTCGTTGGCAACGACGGAAATCGTGTGGTACAGACGAAACAGGAACGTTGATCTCCGGACTGGGAAACAAGGAGGGAATGTATCCAAGGGAAGCTTCAAGCGGGGACATACCTATGGCAGATGATTTGTGGGCGTACTCGACCCAAATCAGATGCTTGCTCTAGGCTGAGGGGTTACGTTCGGCGACGCATCGGAGGGCAGTCTCGAGCTCCTGATTACACCGTTCAGCCTGACCATTTGATTGAGGGTGATAACCCAAAGTGAGGCTGGCTGTTGCCCCAAGCGTAGTACAAAAACTCTTCCAGACCTGGGAAATAAATTGGGGTCCCCGATCCGAAACTATATCAGAGGGAATAACATGAATACGGAAAACGTGTTGAATGAGAAGCTGAGCTGTGTCAAAAGTAGAAGGAAGCTTAGGGAGGGGAAAGAAATTAGCTGATTTAGAAAAACAGTCGATGATGGTAAAGATGGCGTTGTTACCTTCAGAGGAGGGTAGACCTGTGACAAAGTCTACTGCAATGTGTGACCAGGGGCGGTTGGGTGTGGGCAAGGGTTGGAGGAGTCCGGCAGGAAACGGATTTCCAGTTTTATTCCTAGCACAGGTCGGGCAGGCTGAAACAAAAGCCTTGACATCCTGGTTGAGTGTGGCCACCAGAAATGAGTCTTAACCAGGGAGAGTATACAGGAGGTGCCAGGGTGACAGGAAAGTTTGTGAGAATGGAGCCAATCCAATACCTTACTCCTCATGTTGGAGGGAACGAAAAGTTTGCCAACGGGACCTGTGCCAGGGTCGGGCTCATCCTTTTGAGCATCCAAAACCTCCTTCTCGATGGTCCAGGTGAGAACTCCCACGACGGGGACCGGTAGAATAATGGTTTCCTCAGTGTCCGTAGCATCTGGTGAAGAGAATTGACGAGAGAGAGCATCTGGTTTAACATTCTTAGAGCCAGGCCTAAAAGTCTGATTAGAGAAAAGGGACCATCATGTCTGTCTGGGGGTTAGTCTCTTCGCATCTCTCAGGTAGATAAGGTTTTTGTGGTCCGTCCATATTAAAAAAGGGGTAGTAGTACCCTCCAACCAATGACGCCATTCTTCTAATGCCAGTTTAACTGCCAATAACTCGCGATTGCCAACATCACAATTTCTCTCTGCCTGCGATAATCGTCGTGAGAAAAAGGCACAAGGGTGGACCTTGTTATCCTTGGGAGATCATTGTGACAATACAGCATCTACCCCAGTGTCCAAGGCGTCCACTTCCAAAATGAATTGACGACTTGGGTCAGGATGGCATAGAACTGGTGCCGAAGAAAAGAGTTTCTTAAGTCTGCTGAAAGCGGTGTCTGCCTCGGGGGTCCACTTGAAGACAAGGTTAACAGAGGTAAGTTGAGAGAAGGGTGCAACGATGAAGCTATAGTCCTTTATGAATCACCTATAAAAGTTTGCGAATCCAAGAAAACGCTGAAGCTGTTTTCTGTTCTCCGGAACTGGCCACTCCTCCACCGCCCTGGTCTTCTCAGGGTCTGTCCGATAACAACCACTCTCAAAAATAAAACCCAAGAAAGATACAGATGAAACATGAAACTCGCATTTCTCTCCTTTCACGAGGACTCTACGTACATGGTTAGTGTGTTCTGACTCATTTCGGGAATAAACAAGAATATCGTCTAAGTAAACAAAGATGAAGTCATCACCAAGAACATCTCGCAGAACATCATTGATTAATGCTTGGAAAACCGCAGGTGCATTAGTTAAGCCAAAAGGCATTACCAAATACTCGAAATGTCCAAGTGGTGTCTTGAATGCAGTTTTCCATTCATCTCCTTCTTTAATTCGTACCAAATGGTACGCGTTTCTGAGATCCAACTTTGAAAAGATGGTGACGGATTGGAGTTGTTCATAAATAGAGTCAATTAGGGGTAACAGATATTTATTCTTTATTGTGATATTGTTAAGACCCCTATAATCGATACATGGACATAGAGTTTTATCCTTCTTTGCCACAAAGAAGAATCCGGCACCTACAGGTGAAGTAGAAGGACGTATTATGTCAGATTCAAGAGACTTCAATGTATTCCTTCATAGACTCTCTTTCAGGTCTCAACAGGTTGTACAATCGACTTGCCGGTAACGTGGCACCAGAAAGGAGGTCGATAGTACAATCATAGGGACGGTGGGGAGGCAGAGACAGGGCATGTTGCTTACTAAAAACAGGAGCCAAATCATGATAAATGGAGGGGATAGCAGAGACATCAATTTCTTCAGATGATAAAGCTTCAACATGTTGATGAGTGACAACAGAACGTATGCATTGTTTTAAACATTTGTTACTCAATTTTTCAATTCTCCCCAACTCCTAGTTAATGGTTGGATTGTGCTCCTTTAACCAAGGGTATCCAAGAATAAGTTGGGGAGTGGGAGATTTGAATACAAAAAAATCAATAATCTCGTGGTGATTGCCTGAAATAATCAAACGAAGTTCAAAAGTCTTTAGAGTAATCTGGTCTAAAGTCTCCCCGGTAACCCCAGCTATACAGATAGGAGGAATCTCCTGAGTGGGCAGAGATAACTCTTGGACCAGGTCTAAACTAATCAAATTTTGCTCTGTGCCAGAATCCACCAAAGCAGGAACTGGATGACGGTTGTGGTGGATTTGGATAAGTGTGGGTAATAAAAGTCAACCAGCAGAGGAGAGAGCAGAAGTTCCCACCAATATCTCTCTCTTTATTGATGGGTTTTTTCGTTTCCCTGGAAAGGGCAATTTTTCAGATACTGTAGTGTCCAGACCTTCCACAATACATACAGGAATTATTTTCTATGTGTTTTTGGCTCTCCTCAGGTGACAGATTAGTTTGATTTATTTGCATAGGCTCAGGTTCTGGAAAAGAATGAAAACGTTCTGTGGGAACGGTGGGATGAGGAAATGGAACGGAAACTCTGTCTTTCTGGGTCTTGTAGTTCGTAAACGAGTTCTTGTAGGCGTGGGGCTTACCTGATGACGTGGCAAATCCGGAAGTGAAACAGTGGTGGGAGTTGTAGTCCTTCTCTCTCTTCCGCTCCCGGAAACGCTCGTCAATAGCCCCCGCTATGTCGATCAGCTCGTCAAAACTCTCAGGTTCATCTCTAGCAGCGATCTGGTCCTTGATGGGATCGGATAGAGAATTTGTATTTTGGAGTGCAAGGTCGTTCCATCCGGTCTGGGCCGCGAGGATATGGAACTCTAGGGCATACTCCGCGACAGGTCGACCTCCCTGACGGAGTCCAAGGAGCTGCTTTATGGTGTTGGGTTGTTGTAGAGGTCGATCGAAGATTCTTCTGAATTCTTTTAACAAGGTATCAAAAGTAATAAATCCAATGTTATGAAACTTTAAGTAGGAATCTGCCCAATGGAGTGTATCACCCTTTAATTGACTGGTGAAATACGTAATCTTTGCTGCATCAGTTGAATACAGTTGGGGAGCCCCTCTAAACGCTAGTTTACACTGCAGGAGGAAACCTCCACACGAATGAGAGTCCCCAGAGAAAAGTTCAGAAGATTTCGTGAATAACTGCAGGCTTGAGGCACCGGTCTCGGGTGTCGTGTTAGGAATGTCTCCAATAGGGGAAGCAGCAGGGGTTGAAGGTGAGAGTCTTTGATTTAAAGAAAAAACATACCTCCTTGTTACCCTGATGCATGCTCAACCTCCTTGTATTTTTATATTCTTCTGTGTGGCCTCTTGTTGAGCTATGACTTGTTGAAGCATCTCCTCGACCTGGGTTACACGCTCCATCTGGAAATAGGACGGAATTTGCCCGTTTCTGGTCTCGTTCTGGGTCGGTTATGGCTGGAGCATTTCTGTAATGACCGACTGAACCCAGAGTGGTACGAGGCCAGAACAGAAGCAAAAACTCGGATATAAAAATAATAACAGTGTTTATTATTTACATTGTGAAATGGTACACTTGGGTTTTCTGGAGCTCCTGAAAGAGAGAACAGTTGTCAGGATCCTTCTGGTAGGATAGGTGAGTCAAAACTGATGTTTTGTTTGTTTCTCTTACAGGGGGATGTTGGAACGAGGTTCAGAGAGGACTCCAGGGCTCCAGAGTAGATGGGGAAAATCCAGACCAATGGCAGGCAAGGCCGACACACAGGCAGGAATGTGTAGGACTGGCAAGTGAGTGGCAACAAGGCAGAACTGGCAGACAGAGAACAGGATCCAGGGATTTACAGGAAACTGCGGGAACAAGATCATAAGGTAAGTACTTTATCAGTTACACACTTTCTGGCTGAAGACATAAATACCGATTGAGGCACAATGCTCCAGCGTTGGATCTCACTGGACTGCAGCCTTAAGTAGAGGTGTTCCTCATTAGATGGATGACTGTCAGCTGGTGTCAATTGGCGGCCATCTTGGTGAGGGCTGCAGACAGTGGGGCTCCTACAATGCAGATCATTTTAGAAAGCTATATTTTAAAGCAATATAAAACTGGAAAGCATAATTTCATCAAATGATTGTGGTGGTTGGTTTACATATAGCCCTACATATATACGATGGCAGCCATCTTGGATTTTGACTTCGAAATCCAATTTTTGATTATGACCTTTCTTATGCCTAGATCAGTGGTTCTTAACCTTTTTTGAGCTACCGAACCCTCCAGTTTCATATGCCCACTCACTGAACCCCTCTTTTGTAATATATAGTCCAGTTGATTTAGACCCCCTGACAATTTATGTAAAATCTACCATTACAAACCTTGGTTTTAAGATGGACAGTGATTTTAAGCTCGAGAGTCAAATAAGGGCCACTGTAAAATCTGGTTTTTATCACCTGAGAAAAATAGCAAAGGTAAAATCTATTCTCTCACGGCAACAGTTAGAAACAGTAATTCATGCCTTCATTTCATCACGGCTGGATTACTGTAATTCTCTTTATCTTGGAGTCAGCCAGTCCTCACTTGCACGTCTGCAGCTGGTGCAAAATGCTGCTGCACGTCTTTTAACCGGAACACGTAAAAGAGAGCACATCACACCTGTCCTGGCTTCTCTCCACTGGCTGCCCGTGTATTTTAGAGTTCATTTTAAAATTCTCTTGTTTGTTTTTAAGGTTTTAAACAACCTTGCCCCCCCTTATTTGGCAGAGCTTCTACACCATTACACTCCATCCCGGTCACTCAGGTCTGCTGACCAGCTGCTCCTGGTCATTCCACGGAGTAAGAGGAAGCTTCGAGGAGACAGGGCCTTCTCTGTTGGTGGCCCCGAGTTATGGAATGCTCTGCCTTTACACATTCGACAGGCTCCCTCACTGTCCATTTTTAAAACACGTTTAAAAACGCATCTATACTCATTGGCCTTCAACCCAACTGAGACTTGATTTTACTTCATGTTTATTGATTTTATCTGTTTATCTTGTCGTTTTATTGTATTTTAAAGTGAAATTTTAGTTCACTGTGTATTAGTTTGGTGGTCAGCGCTTTGTTTCAGCTGTGGCTGTGTTAAAGCGCTTTACAAATAAAGTTGATGATGATGATGATGATAAAATATGATTTTTTTTCTCCAAATTCTACAAGATCACCTTGCTCAAAGAACAAAGAACAAAACCAACGCAGTGCTTTTTTAAAAATTTAATTTGTATTTTGTTGTTTTGAATACACAAAAAAACATTACATAACTGCAAATCAGTGTGACTTCTTATTTGGGATAATTTATCTTCAGCTGCTGTTCCGAGTAGCAGATTTGCCATCTTTAATGCAGCTGGTTTTATGAGAGTTTCACCGATGGAGTGTGGCTTACCCTGCTTTGCGATCAAATAAGCAACTTCATACGATGCTGCGATGATCAGTTTGCTAACAGGTACAAATCCAAGAGCAGGCAGGGTGGCCCGTTCATCATATCTGGCTCGTTTCACCTTGAAATTGACAAAAAAAGGTAATTATTAGGCTGAAAGTGTCAGAAATTACCACAAAAAAAATTAATTTACCTTAAACCAGAAAAAAAATACTAAAAAAATGTTACTGAAAAGGTAGAATAAGCTTAAATTAGCAGAAGAAAGCAAAAATAATATATTTGCCCAATTAGGCTGAAAGAAGCAGAAATGAGCACAAAAATGTGGAAATTATCTGAAGAAAATCTAAAATTAGAAAAAAAGATTCAGCTGAAAAGTAGCTAAAATAGCAGAAAGAAGCATCACCAGAATGAAGTTGAGAGAGCACATTTTTGCTGAATTAGGCTGACATTTTTTGAAATAAGAGCATTAAATGTGGAATTAACTTAAAAAGCTAAAATTAGCATAGAAATAAATAGTAGCAGAAAAAGCTGAAACGCAGAAATAAGCTATATATTACAAAAGAGGGGTTCATCATATCTGTCTCGTTTCACCTTGAATTCAGCAAGCGTTGTGTTCTTGTGTTCCCCGTCTCTATGCATCTTCATGAAGTGTTCCTTAAGTTTTGCAAGACTGGAGTTGCTCAACTTGGCATTACATATCATGCAGATAGGACGCTGACTTCCATCCCGTTCCGTGACACACGTGAATCCATGTTAGACATATTCGTCCAACCACTTTCTTTTTTTTGCTTGACATATTTACCGTAGTTTGTAAAATATTGTGAAAAAAACACGACGTACAACTACGACACGACAGCCATTGATGAATGCGCGCGCTTCTGCATCAGCACTGAATCTGCGGTTCACCGCGATTTTTCTTCTGACTTTTGCGGGAGTGCTTTGGGCGGGTGGGACTCTATCTGGCAACACCGGTCAGACCGGTGTTTACACAAGTAAAGACAAGTGTGTCTTTACATCCGGGGCAGAGGCTCCGCCGAACCCCTGAGACCGGCTCATCGAACCCCTGTGGGGTTCGGTCGAACCCAGGTTAAGAACCACTGGCCTAGATACTACACACCAAAATGGAAGTCGGCACATTTCCTATACCTGAAGTTATCCAGCTCACATGTTCTACATATACCGTACAGTATATGGTGGCAGCCATCTTGGATTTTGATATGTCAACCTAATTGTCAGTGGTAACCTTTCTTATACCTTGATGCTGTCGCTCAGCAAAATGGAGGGTATCTCCAATTCCTTCTCTGCGATGGGACAAAAACTGTCAAAACAAAATATGGATAATAGTTTTTACTATGAATTTGAAGCACAAACATTTTACAAATGCGCCAATTGTGAAAAATACCAAATATCAATTGTCAGGTACTGGCTTTAAAGACGTATCACAGACACATCTGCTCACGTATGAACTCAACTGTTTAGTGTTCATCTTCTTTTCTTTATTTCTCTCTTCAATCTTTTTTTTTGTAGCTGCAGATTGTGACCCCAAAGAAAGCCTCCTCCATGTTGCCGTGCAACTGGGTTTGATTCACCTCACTTGTTTCTTAATGCACCAAGCAAGAGGTCAAAGTGCGCTGATGTCATCTAACAAGGAGAAAGAAACAACGCTCCAGCTGGCTCAGAGGGACGGACTTCATTCCACATTCAGGATGCTGGCAGGGTATGGCTTTGATTGTAAACATATGTTATAATAATAATTAATGTATCTCTGTTAATGAAATGAACACTCAGTGTGTCTGCTGCCTTCCTTCATTGGATAGATAACTTTACTAATACCCTGATGCATGTTCAATAATCCAGGTAGAAAAATCTAAAAAAGCTAAGTCTGGTCCTCTGGACAATCAAAATAAAAAAAAATAAAAAAATGTAGAAACGTTTCGTCTTTCGTCCGAAAGACTTCCTCAGTCTGAGATGCTGTATTCAGCTCAGTCTTATAAATAGCACCCTCTCACAGTGGATGAACCAGTTGGCTGGTTTGGCTGTCATCAGCCAACTGGTTGATCCACTGTGAGAGGGTGCTATTAATATGATCAATGATCAAGATGATTATCATGTCCTGGACGACTGAAAATCTTCACCAGCAACAGCTGAAATCTTCAAAGGCTGCACAACAAAATCCTAAACACAGCCTGCAGTGTTAACTCCAGGTGTGATGAGGTAGCTAACCTGCCTCAGTTGACCCTGCAGGTTTACACCTGAACCCTCTGAGGGACGTTGGGGCAGGGGCAGAATTAAGAGCTTACGTAATCAAGTTAAAAACAAACCAACAAAACACATGGAATATATTTATTATTAAAAGCAACCGTAATAAGAGTTTGAATAATAGAGTTAACTGTTAATGAATAATAAGTCATGCACTGATTAAAAACTGAAAACAAAGACAAGCTATGGTTAAAACATGCAGCTGAAAGTATTTTAACAGCTGAAATTATTAGCTAAAATATGCATGAACAAAAAAGGCTTAATAAGCATGCTAGATAAAGATTCATGAATTAGCCAACATAGGCATATTTTTAAGCATAAAATATTCACCCCCTTCTGAGACCAAGACCTCAAGTCTTGAAGCTCAATTTTTTCACAGACATATCGGCGTACTTCCACTCCTGGTTGTGACATTACATACTGTTGTCTGTATTGTTCTGTTGGTACAGAACCATGTGCGAGGGAAAGGGAGTGGGCGTGACAGCGGTAACAAAAACATGTACTGTACTGTATTTAGCAACGAGTCACGTTATCTCTTGGATTTGAACCAGTACATTTTGCATCCATTAAAAACAAAGATGTTGACAAATAAACTGGACAATATTCTGGCAATTTAGTGATTTTCCACAGTTGTGGTCTTGACTGGTCTTGAAATAAAATCCCGAGTCCTCTATGTCCGAGTCCGAGACAAGACCAAGACCATCAAAAAGTGGTCTTGAGACCGGTCTCAAGACCAAGACCGGTCTCGAGTACTGCAACACTACCAAGTGTCAGATTATCTTAGTATACACCTGCTGAATCCACAACAGAACCACCAAGCAACAGACATCATGAAGACCAAGGAACTCTACTTACAAATCTGAGACAAAGGTGTGGAGAAGCACAGATCAGGGTTCAGGAAGAAAAATATGCCAGAGGCCTGAACAGTTCATGCAGCTAGCTCCGTGAAATCCATTTTGAGGAAATGAAAAGATAATGTCACCACAGCAAGCTGTTCTACTGCTGTTTGATTGTAGCTACTGTTCTACTATTTTAGTTGTTAACTTGGATTTAACTGCTTTTAGCTTGCTCCTTTTAGTTTCTGTTTTGCTTGTTTTAACTGTAACAACTCAGTTTTAGCTTGTTCAGCATTTTTTAGCAGTCGTTCATCACTCAGCATTCACAGAATTTTCTCCAAAAATGAAATTTCTCCAGTTTAAAGGTCACTCTTTGTTTCTTCTTCTTTTTCCGTTCTCTCCCTCCTCCTGCTCAGGCCTTCAAGACCTGCAGTCGGCCCTCTGCCAGGTGTTTGGTGCTTGTGGTCCGACAGCTCTGGCATGCTGAGGTTTTGTCCAAAATTGGGTTCTCTAACCCTCACTGTGCGCCAGCATCCTGCTAGCTGTCCTCAAGATGCCATAATGGTCCTTCAAGGCAAACTTCAGGATCTGATCATTCACAAACTGGTGAGGTCAAACCACAGTCTAGAGTTAGTCTGATCACCTCTTTAGCTCATTGAATCAGATTCAGAATAAGCTTTATTATCATTGCACTGAAGCACAGCGAGATTATATTCCATACAGTCATCCAAAAGATGGGCAGAGTGCACGTTGCTGCTGCCCCTTATTTTTTAGATAGAAAAGGGGAAGGCCATGAGGAAGGATAGTGGTATTACAAAAAAGATCTTTTCACACCTTGTCCTTGTCATGACATGATTTAAGACATGAAAAACTTTACCAGCAGCACATTTAAAGACAAATTACATATGCATTTGATGACAAGACAGTGAGACGTGTCCATGAAGCACTTCCAGATAGCACCATAGTCCTGATAAGATGTTGGTGTCAGCCAGTACAGCTCTGATAAGCGTTCACAGAAGTTCTCGGGGGGTGGAGGGGTAGATAGAGCAGAGTCTTCTTAGTTTACACATATCCCAGAAGAAATTTGTTAGCCTGCTTCATGGCAATACGGTGGAGTCAGATTCAGATAAGCCACAGTTGTTAATTTTTTTTCAGGCAGATTGTTATTACTAGTCAACCTTGAGTTCTGCTGGTACTTTTTGAAACCCAAAATGAACAAATTTGTAGGCATTCCACTGGTTCGTGCTTATTAGCTCCCTCCAAGGTCGTCCCCAACATGCTGGCAAGTCCCAGAAGCTGCAAGTGGCCTACAAATCTCATAAATCGCTTCCATCTTATGGTTGAGCTCGTAAATCAGTTGAGTTTTAGAGCTTGAAGCATGAACCAAACCTTCACATAAGGTCGGCAGCTTTGCCATGTCCAAAACTGCTGCTGCTGCCTTCTTTATTAGCCGATAACACAGGTACCTGACGGTGCCAAAAGACAGAAACTCTGCTATCATAAATCCAATGATATAAATATCTTCGGCGTCCTCCTGGGACAATATGGTTTTCCATATTGTCCCAGGAGGACGCCGAAGATATTTATATCATATGGTATATGCACATCAACTTCCACTCTCCCCAAGGATCCATGACGTATCCTGCCACGTGCGTCTCAGTGGGGCATGATGGTTCTCCAGCACCCTGTCGCTTGGTTGAATTGTTTTATCAATTGCATTGAAAGTTCAGCTGACCAGATCCATGACAGTAATTTATGATTTGGAAGATATGTAACTAGACGCTCTGATACACAGGACAGAGAGGAAAAAAGCAGGAAGGAGGTGGGAGAGGGAAGAAAAGCATCCGTCTTGCTCAAGAGCAAGTGTGGAAAAAAAATAAATTGTATCAAATTATTAATATTCCCATGAATCTCTCTGAAGGTCCTCTTGTGTTGTTGCTATGGGGGTAATGTCATATGCATAAGGTTTGTATAGAAATTATAAGCTTTGACTCTTCTAATGTATTCCATGTTGTCCGATACTTTGCTAATAGATGAGCAGGTATTACACATTAAGTAATCAAGAGTTGTACATCTACTGTAGATCAACATTCAAAGTCAACCCAGATTAGGATGGCCACCACAGCTCATCAAATTTAGCAAACATAGAAATGGTTATGACTCACAATTTTACAAATATTAAGCTAAACTTTGGTGTGGTAGTAGCTGAGAGTCATCCCCAAGTCATACCCTGAGCTTTAACACATCACATGACATCTTAGCTTAAAACACTGGTAACTCTTGGGGTCAACCTTGCTTGTGTGTTAGCAAAACATCTCATGAACCACGGGTTGTAATTCAACAGAAATCTCATAAATTAAACATTGAATCTATACTACACACAGTATCAAACCCCAAAATGCCTATAATGCAATTATTTCCTCATATAAAGAGCTAAAACGTGGTGTGGTAGTAGCTATTCCTACAACATAAACTGAGTGCTGACTGAAGGAATAAAAGGTTATTTTAATATTTGCCCAAAACAGCTATAACTCCATGATTTCTCTACAAAAAATGATCTTAAAAAATCTGGCATGTACAGTAAGGCAATAAGTGATTATGTATTACTTCAACGTACGCTGTCTTTATTTTTTTTAATGTTTTGACACTTGTGTAGCTTATTTTCCTAACCGAGCACTTCACTCTCAGACTGCAGGTTTACTCGTGGTTCCTAGAGTTTCCAAAAACAGAATGTGAGGAAGATCTTTCAGTTCTCAGGCTCCTCTCTTGTGGAACCAACTTCCAGTTTCTGTCCATGAGGCTGACACATTGTCCAGTTTGAAGACTTGTCTTTTTGATAAATCCTATAGTTAGGTTGGTTGTCATGCTGCTATAGGTTTAGACTAGTATAGGACAAATTTACCTCATTTCCTTAAATGAATTGTTAAAATTGAATAGTTTTAATTTGATACTATTTCTGTCTTAACATGTGATTCTTGACCTGCCATTGCGTATCTGTTCCTTTCAAACCCAGCTGGTTGAAGCAGATGGCTGCTTGTACTGAGTCTGGTTCTGCTAAAGGTTTCTTCCTCATGAGGGATTTTTTCCTTTCCACTGTCGCCTTCATGCTTGTTCAAGATGAGAGTTCTGTGATGGAGTTCAACTCAAAGCAGTCTGCTCCTCACATAAATAATGTTAAATTATTATTTTTAAATATGAATGTTTCTGTTCAGTGTCCTGAGACGACTTCTGTTGTGACTTGGTGCTATATGGTAAATGGAGCTTACTTATATAGCGCTTTCTAGCCCCCTTTGAGGGGCCCCAAAGCGCTTCACAGTACCAACCACCCTCCCATTCATACACACATTCATACACCGGTAGCCGTAGACTGCCTTGCAAGGCGCCAACCAGTCCTACCGGGAGCAACTCGGGGTTAAGTGTCTTGCCCAGGGACACAACGAGGTATGCCGTGACTGGGGATCAAACCCGAGACCTTCCGGTCCTGAGCAGGCTGCCCTACCTCTACACCATCTCGGCCCCTACAATATAAATAAAATGAATTGAACATTAGTACGTACTCATCACAGTTTGAACGTATTTGTCTGTTCAAGATCAATGAGCTCAGAGGTAATGCTGAGGAAGACAAGAGTGATGAAGATGAAGGTCATCTGAGTCATAAAGGTATGATATTGATTATTCTCTTTTTTTAAATGTTAATGTTTGCAGTACACCCATGACATTTTATTATGACTGAGGTGGATGAGCTCTGCACACATTGTCTCTTAGTTATTTCAAGGTTTCTGTGCTTCTTTTCACACATTTACTTTTGCTCATTTTTAACAGTTAGTGTCACTCTTCTGTGTGTCTCTGGCATTAAAGATCTCTACAAAAATATAATTAACATTATTTCATACTGTTTTTGTTACTAAACTAAATAACTACAACCGTAGATCCTAAAATGTTGGGATGTTGAGTGAAATGTAATTGAAAACAGAATGCAGTGAATCCCATAAACCCATATCTTTTCACACTAGTACAAAGTAAACCTATCAAATGTATAAACTAATATATTGTGCCTTTTTAAAAGAATAATGGTAATTTCGAATTTGATGTTGCACAGTTCAAGAAAGTTGGGACAGCAGCAGCAAAAAGAGTGCAACAGTGTTAACTTACTATACAGTATATGAATGTTCTGTTCAGTGCCCTGAGATGACTTCTGTTGTAACTTGGTGCAAATTAAATAAACTGAATTGAATTGAAAAGTAAGTGGAACAAAAACTAACAGCTTGAAGAACATGTTGCAAATAACTGGATAAATTGGCAACAGCTCAGTAGGAAGACTGGGAGGAACAAAAGTTATTTCAGAGCGGTTAAATCTCTCAGAAATAAAGACGGTCAGAGGTACGGCAGTCTGCCGCAAACTGCATCTAAAAGTATTGGAATAATTTGAGAATGTTAGTCAACAATTTGGAAGGCTTTAAAATTCCCACATTCATATCATCAAACAGATTTCAAGAATCTGGAGAAGTTTCTGAGCTCAAAGAACAAATCTGAATATTACTATTGAACATCTGTGATCTTCAGGCGGACAGCTGCATTAAAAACAGACCTGACTCTGTTCTGGACATCAGTGCATGGGCTTAGGAACACTTTCACAAATCACTCTCTGTAAACACAGTTTATTGTGCTGGTTGAAACTCTACCATACTAAACAAAAGTCACATGTGAACACCATCCAGAAATGCCACCATCTTTTTTAGGCCAAACTAATTTGAAACGGACAGAGGCAAAGTGGACAACTGTTCTGTGTTCAGGAAAATCCAGGTTTTTTTTCTTTTCTTTTGGAAACACCATGTCCTCCATACTAATGAGAAAGGGATTACACAGCCTGTTGTTGGAGCACAGTTCACAACCTCGCCTCTCTGCTGATATAGGAGTGCATTAGTGTTCATGTCATGAAAAGCTCACATGTATAGAAAGGCACCACCGATTCAGAAATTAATATACACATTTTAAAACAACATTTGCTCCTATCCAGATTATAATTTTTAGTGAAAGATTTGTATGCTAAACCTCATCCATTACACCATGATGGTTTCAGTGGAGAAGAGTCTGAGTGCAGAACTGACTAGTCCAGACCTCTCACCAATCATCATGAAACACATCATAAAATAAACCAACAAACAAGATCCAGCAAATGCCCAGTATGTTTGAACACCTAGACTTCTCCATCAGACAAGAATATCCTCATCCCAAAACTCCAACATTTGGACTATGAAGAAGGTGAGGTGCTTCATGGCCCTGCCCAACTTTTTTTAACGTGTTTTTGCCATAAAATTCAAATTTACTTTGTTTGTTACAAACAAAATAGTATCAGTTCTAAGTGTAAACACCAATATGTTTCCTAGGTTTGATGGCGAAAGAGTTTGCGTTCATAAGATTTCCAGATCATTGCATTTTGTTTGTATTTACATTTTACACAACAACCCAACTTTTTGGAATTAGGGTCATTTGCATTGTCAGAAATAATATTTAAAGGATCAAACAATGTTGCAAATAATGATTAGTTTCAGATGTATTGCCACCATCCTGTCCTTTGCATGTTCAAAGAGCTCAGACCTGTCTGTCTGCCTGTCTGTCTTCTCGTCTCTGTGGGTTTGTGAGTGCAGACACTACTGAAATCTGTAGGAAATGAACACGGGCAGGTTCATTGTTCAGATAATGCTGCAGTATGACGTCCATCACTACCAAGCTAAAGAGATCTGAGAAAATCCTCATGAGAAAGAGCTCTCTCTGCATGTTTGTTTTTCTTCTGAGAATACAGACACACAAAACGTAACAAGATCTTTTTTTTGTTCCACTGGCAGACAAGCTCTGTCTAGCCTAAAACACACAAACACAGAGTAGATTTTTAAAGCTGCAACCAATAGTTATTTTTAATCACTCTGTTTTTTGGGTAACCATGGTAATCGGAGATGGTGGTATTGACTGATGGAGGCAGGCAGGAAGTGCACCTCAGTATTGACCTGAATGTAGCCCGACTTCAACAACCGTTCATTATTTTTCCTGGAATAACAACTTCCCATCAGGAGGTGTGTGTTCTTTCTCCAGGCCTGCTGCCTTGGACGGACACAACGTCTCCTGTTGATTTGGCACTTGTGGAGAGCGGAGTTGCATCCTGAGAACCTGATGATGGGCTTCCTGCACGACTCTTACTTTTAAATTTATATTTTTTTATTACCTGCTGCAAAAGGCATTAGTTTTTGCCCATCTCTCTACAAAAGTTTGTTTGTCTGTCTGTTAGCAAAATATCTCACGAGCCAATGCAACTCTTGATCAATCAGAAGTCTGTAACTTTGTCAATTTTGTGAGATTTATCAAATATTTGCTGTGGTAGTAGCTGAGACTTAAGCAAGAAACATACTCCGAGTGCTCGACATTGTGCAATATTTTTGCTTAAACCTTTGTCATTAACTGTTGTCATCAGTGCTGTTTGTCTTTTAGCAAAGTATCTTATAAATCACTGGAAATATTTTAATGAAACTCTCAGAAGGTAATGATTGGTATACAGTAGTCCCTTGCTACTTCGCAATTCATTTATCACGGTTTTGCAAAATAAAACTGGACATGACACACAACTGGCTGATTGATGGATGAACAACACGATTGGCATGGAATTTTTATTTAAAACAAATGATCAATTATTTAGCACCTGCTGTTCCTTTGTGCAGCCCATGCTGCAGGATAAACTTCCTCCTGCAGCTGATCAGCTGTTCTCCTTTTAGAGTGGTGAAGTGGGCGTGGCCAACAGCACTTGCAGGTGGCTGAGAGCAGAGGAGGCAGGGAGCTGAAATCATGACATTCTGTGTCTTTAAAGCATTTAGAAACATTGTTTAGAATATTGCAAGAGTGTGGGAAGGGTTTAAAACATCTTAAAAATATATATAAATAATAAAATAAATAATACAGTAATAATAATAATTTGTCACATTTGTCATCTGTGTATGTTTCCCATACTTGACAGACGAAATTGGTCTTCTGCCTTTAACCCAACCACCACCAGGTGGTGCAGCAAGCAGCCGTAGTCAGCGCTCGGGGAGCTGGAGAATTAGGTGTGCACTCATAGACACCCCAAGGTGTGTAGTGGCCGGGGCGCGAACCCGCGTCCTTCGGGTCCCAAGTCAAAAGCCTTAGCCACTACACCAACTACTACTTACTACAAGTACTTGTACTAATATTCCTACTTCGTGTTTTTTCCAGTTATCGTGGGTCTTCAGGGTACGGATCCCCCGCGATAAACGAGGAACTACTGTACATCTACAGCTTGTTTCATTTTGGCATCAGCCTAACTTAAGATGTCCATAGTCACCAACTGACTTTAGCAAACACATATAAGACCATAATTTAGTCTGTTTCACAGATACAGAGTTAAAAGTTGAGTTGGTAGTAGCTGAGACTCATTCCTCCTCCACTTGTTAATTTTTTTTTTCTCAGGTATGAACCAGGACCTGGTGGATGAGAATCTGCTGGTGGACAATGTGAGTATAAAATACCAAAACACCAAAATTGTGGTTAAAAATGTTTGTGTTCAGATTTGCCTTCATATATGGCTTTTTGTGTGCAGTTCAAAACTGTCCTGGCAGGCACATTTGATTTTGATGTTTTCTCTCGTTAAAGGTTTTTGAGGAGCAACCTAACCTGTTTTCAAATGACGACGAAAGTGAAGAAGAAAATTCATCCTCATTATCTGGTAATTATTATTTTGTCAAAGGTTTATATTTAATCCTCTTACTCTTTGGCTCAGCAGAACAATAGCAACCCATCTAGACTAAAATATATTTCCATTTTAATATTAGAGCACAAATCTTTGCCTGTAACACTGACAGATTTATCCATAAATGACACAACCTTTTTGTGGCTGCAGTGAACAGCAGGGTGTGGGAACAGAACCTAATGAGGGGGTTCAGAAGCCCTGACTGGAGCCTGTTATCACCCTGGATCTAAATGTAAAGCTCTGTTTTCAATTACTGCACTGGAAATCAATCCAGTAACTGTTTCTCAGAAACGAGCACAGATCCACTTCATTCTAAGCTCCATGGGGCTGTTTCCTTTCACTATCACTCACCACTAAAAAGCAAAAGTGGACTATTTGCATTTGTCTGGCTGTTTTTGAAATGTTGCATGAACCACTAGAAGGGTTAGATTAAAAGTTACAGAAAATAATCACTCGACTTCTAAAAATGTTCAATACAGAAATCACTGGACTTACGGTACATCTACAACTAATTAACATTTGGAATCAGTCCCATTCAAGAAGGTTGTCACAACTAATCGATCCAAACAAGACCAATGAACATTTTGACTTTGACATGACAAATGACAGTCAATTTTACAGACACTGAGCTGAAATTTGGTGTGTCTGTAGCTGAAAGTAATCCTCAGCACATACTTTGACTGCACATAACATTATTTTCAAGATTGGACTAAAACAGCTACAACTGAAGTTCAGGAATCTGTCCCTGTCACTGGGACAAAGACAGGAATAGGGTCAGGTTTGTTTGTCGCGTGATGCTCCCCCTTCTCACCACCTCCCCCAGGGGATGCTGCCCTGCCGTCCCCTCTCATCCAATATCTCTGAGTTAGACAGTGGTGCTGTGTCAGTGTGTTTTAATCAAGAGGATAAAATATTTTAGAAAACACACACAGATAGAAGTATGAGTTGTTTGCACACAGATGTTGTGTCGCAGTACAGAACATTACTGGAACGTAAAACTTGAGATGCCTAAAGTTTCAGGTCTTGCCACAGTTACTATTAATGTTACGGTAATTTCCTGAGTCTTGTCTTGAAGCAATAACAAGTCAGGTTGAAATTTAGAGCAACTCTGACAGTACAGATTGAAACCTGTATATGTTGAATACTGTGCAAAAGTTTAAAAAAAAAATCCCCCTTTCCCCCTTTTTCATTCCAAGCAGCCAGTCTTTCCTGCATCTTTTTAAAGAGACCACGATCAATAGTTCTCTAGACCAGGGGTGCCCAATACGTCGATTGCAATGGTAGTATAAGTAGACTGCATGGTATTAAAAAAATTGACGTCAACCTATTATCCATCCTCACTATGAAATTTGTCACTTGATTGACATACAGGGCAGCCAATCTGAGACCTGATGTTTTCTGACACATGGGCCACCACGCATGCGCATACAACCGCACAAAAATTTAGCAAGCTACCGAGTTGCCTAGTTAGTCTCTAAGTTAGCATTTTAACCAATCTGACCAACGTTGAATGACCTTAATGTAGAGCTGTAAGGAAAAGAAGGACAAGACGTTTTTAAGTTTTAGTTGCTGTGGCAAACACAAAGGGACCCATGATTTGTTGTGTTCATGGTTCTGTCCCTCTGTCAGGCTCGTTTCCAGTGAGAGTTGGACTCCGCCAAGGTTGCCCTTTGTCACCGATTCTGTTCATAACTTTTATGGACAGAATTTCTAGGCGCAGCCAAGGTGTTGAGAGGATCCGTTTTGGTGGCCTTAGAATCGCTTCTCTGTTTTTTGCAGATGATGTGGTCCTATTGGCTTCATCAGATCGTGATCTACAGCTTTCGCTGGAGCGGTTTGCAGCCGAGTGTGATGCGGCCGGGATGAGGATCAGTTCCTCCAAATCCGAGGCCATGGTCTTGAGCCGGAAAAGGGTAGCATGCCCTCTCCGGGTCGGGGAGGAGGTCCTGCCCCAAGTGGAGGAGTTTAAGTATCTCGGGGTCTTGTTCACGAATGAGGGAAAACTGGAGCGTGAGATCGATAGGCGGATAGGTGCAGCATCCGCAGTGAAGCGGGCGCTGTACCGGTCTGTCGTGGTGAAGAGAGAGCTGAGTCGAAAGGCAAAGCTCTCAATTTACCGATCGATCTACGTTCCCACCCTCATCTATGGTCATGAGCTTTGGGTTGTGACCGAAAGAACGAGATCTCGGATACAAGCGGCTGAAATGAGTTTTCTCCGCAGGGTGTCTGGACTCTCCCTTAGAGATAGGGTGAGAAGCTCAGTCATCCGGGAGGGACTCGGAGTAGAGCCGCTGCTTCTCCACATCGAGAGGAGCCAGTTGAGGTGGCTCGGGCATCTGGTTAGGATGCCTCCTGGACGCCTCCCTGGTGAGGTGTTCCGGGCATGTCCCACCGGGAGGAGACCCAGAGGAAGACCCAGGACACGCTGGAGGGACTATGTTTCTCGGCTGGCCTGGGAACGCCTTGGGATTCCCCCAGAGGAGCTGCTCCATGTGGCTGGGGAGAGGGAAGTCTGGGCCTCCCTACTTAGGCTGCTACCCCCGCGACCCGACCCCGGATAAGCGGACGAAAATGGATGGATGGATGGATGGTTCTGTCTGCTCTGATTAGGATCAATGAGGAGTAATATGCAGTTCTTTCTTTTGGGTCTGCTTTCAAATGTGTTAAACAGCGTAACCTAGAGCTAGTCTCCAGTCAATGCCTTAAACTGCCAAGATGGCCACATTCAGTCGAGCAGCAGCTTCTCAGGCTCCCGTTGAAAACTCTGATTTTTCTTTCTGAAATTGGCTCATTGCCTGACTCCACTCACGTTAAGCATGTGAATTATAGCCGAACCTAACTTACAAAGTATTCACATAAAGAAGGTTTGGGTGCAAAAACAGCAGCGATGGACCACAATCTGAGAGCTACACTTGTCAGATTGCAGCTCCTACGAACATGAACTTGGAGACAGCAGCGCTCTAAGGGAAAAAGGAAGTGCTGTGCACGGGGTCAGAAGACAGGTAAGCGGGCTGGAGTATTATTGAGACTGAAGGCTAATGCTAACAAACCACCGATTCCATCTCTGTTCCTGGCCAACGTCTGCTCTTTTACAAACAAGTTGGACCTTCTGCGGCTAAGAGTGAGTGTCTTACAGGAGATGAGGAACTGTGCTGCACTCAGTCTCATGAAAACATGGCTCATGAAAACATGGCATGCCAGCCTCAGCCTTCCAGCTGGATAACAAACTTTTTTCAGGCGGACTGCAGCCTGCTATTGGGAAAAACATGGGAGTCGGATTATGCGTCAATGTAAACAAAAGTTGGTGTACAAACTGTGTTCTGAAAAACAGTTCCTGCTCCGAGGCTTTTGAACAACTGACTGTGAAATGTCAACCACATGTTTTAACTTGTGAGTTTATGGTGGTGTATATTATTGTTGTCTATATAGCTTTGGATGCTAATGCTAAAGGTGATTTGCAGGAGCTACATATCATCAGTTTGCTTCAAAACATGCATCCAGAGGCTTTTTATGTAGTGGCTAGTGATTTTAATCACGTAAACCTGAAAGACACTGCCAAGATTTTATCAGCATCTGACCATACCAACATGGGGAAACAAGATGCTAGACTAGACCGTGTTTACACCAGTATACAAGATGCATATAAAGCCATACCCCGCCCCCACCTAGGCCTCTCTGACCACATCTCAATCTTCATGGCCCTTGTCTACCTTCCCTCGCTGAGATGTTCCAGACAGGCACAGAGGACTGTCACCGTATGGCCTAGCAACAGTGAATCTGTACTGCAGGTCTGTTTTGCACACACAGACCGGAAGATCTTCAGGGAGGCCGCTGTAAATGAGGGAGAACTAGATTTGGAGGAATACAATTCTGCTGTCCTCAGATATATCAGTAACTGTGTTTAAGATGTCAACACCACTAAGACTGTGATGTGCTACCTGAACCAGAAACACTGGCTGAACACAGAGGTCTGTACCCTGCTGAAAGCTAGGGATACTGTCTTCAGGTCTGATGATTCACAGGAACTGGGGAGGCCAAGGAAAGAGCTGGCTGCTGGTCAAAGCCATATGTGCATGGACAATCCAGGGACATTTTGCCTCACAAGACCCACAGTGCATCACAGACTATAAAAGCAGAGGTGCACAATGCCTTAGCGACCCATCACTGCCTTATGCTCTTAACAGATTATATGCCCACTTTGAAGACCAAAATAAACCACCCAGCACCAGACTGACCTCACCATCTGAAGAGGAGTTCCTTAGCATGACCTGATCAGAAGTAAGGAGAACCTTCAGGAGGATTAATCCTCACAATGCCACTGGCCCAGACAAAATCCCAGGTTGCTAAGAAACTGTGCTGATCAGGTCTGCAAAGCATTGGCCGATATCTTTAACTCCTCCCTCACCCTGGCAACTGTTCCCACCTGCCTGAAGACCACCATTATCATCCCAGTTCCAAAGAGCTCTGCAGTGACTGGACCGAATGACTACTGGCCAGTAGCCCTCACACTGATAATTGAGAAATGCTTTGAAAGCACTATTGAGCATGAACTTTCTTGCTTTGTTCATGATCTACATCAAAGCGGTATACATACTAGTATGCGTCCTCGCCATCAACGAGGACCCATACTAAATGGTAAATGGAGCTTATTTATATAGCGCTTTCCAGCCCCCTGTGAGGAGCCCCAAAGCTAGTATGTATACTGCAATAATTGATCAACAGAGGAATCCATCTCCTCTGTGGTCCACACTGCTCTCACCCACCTGGAGCAGAAGAACTCATACCCATATGCTCTTTGTGGACTTCATTTCTGTTCTGGATTTCTTAACCAACAAACTGCAGTCTGTGAGGATCCACAATTTCTCCTCCTCCACCATAACCTTTAGCATTGGCTCCCCTCAGGGCTGTGTGCTGAGCTCCCTCCTTTTCACTCTGCTCACATATGACTGTGCATCTACCTATCCAGACTCTCATAGTGTGAAGTTTGCAGATGATACAGTGGTGGTGGGATGCATCACAAACAACAATGATCCAGCTACAGGCAGAAGGTGGAACACCTGGAGAGCTGGTGCAGGAAGAACAACCTTCACATCAATGTGAAGAAGACGAAGGAGATGGTCATGGACTTCAGACGGAACAAACACACCCCACACCCCACTGAACATAAGGAGGATCTGCAGTGGAAGTGGTCTCCAGCTACAAGTACTTGGGTGTACACATGAACAACAACCTCAGCTGGAGCAACACCACCACCAGCCTGATCAAGAAAGGTCATCAGAGACTCTACTTCCTCAGGCGGCTGAGACGAGCTGGTCTGAGAAGTTCAGTCCTCACCTCCTTCTACAGGTGTGCAGTGGAGAGCATCCTGTGCTCCAGCATCAATGTGTGGCATGGAGGCTGCACAGCTGCAGAAAGAAAAGCTCTGCAGAGAGTGGTGAAGGCTGCACAGAAGATGTTGGAGTCAGTCTCCCCACCATCACAGACATCTACACCTCCAGATGCAGGAAGAGAGCCACCTGCATCATGAAGGACCCCACTCACCCAGCACACACACTTTTTGCCCTGCTCCCCTCAGGAAGGAAGTTGAGGAGCATTAAGTGTAGAACCACTAGACTGAGGAACAGCTTCTACCCTGAGGCTGTTAGACTCATGAGTCCCTAACCAGTAAAATCACTGAAAAAGAATCACTGCAATGCCACTTGATTGGTGACATGCTGCTGACTATCCATGTTGCTAATCTTATGTTGCTGATTTATTTCATGCTGCTGTATTTGTTCGTACTCATCTGCTCACACAGGCTCATGTTCGTGTTGCTGTTATTCGGCGTATTGTTTTGTGCTATTAATGCTTTGAGTACTCCTAGTTTAGTATATTTCTTAGTTCATATTTAGGTCTTATTACTGTTTGCTCTTTACAATTTATACTTTTGTTGGACGTAACTGGGACCCTGTGTACAGTTTCTTTCCACCACATGTACACATGTGGTGCAAACCACAAATAAAGAAACTTTGACTTTTGACTTTGACTTTTACATGTGTTGCGAATGATAAAAATAACCTACAACCTTAAAAATACAAAACCTGATTGATATGATACCCTGATGCATGCTCAATAATCCAGGTAGAAAAATCTGAAAAAGCTAAGTCTGGTCCTCTGGACATAAAAAAATAAAACAAAAAAAAAAAAAAAAGTAATATTGTGTATGCTGTTCAGTGTCAGGAGGGCTGTGATCAGTCTTACATCGGGGAAACTAAACAGCCACTGGCCAAAAGGATGGCCCAGCACAGAAGATCAACATCATCAGGTCAGGACTCTGCGGTCTACACTCATCTCCAGGCCAGCGGTCACTCTTTCAGGGATGAAGATGTTCACATCCTTGATAGAGAGGAACGATGGTTTGAGAGAGGAGTAAAGGAGGCCATCTTTGTGAAAAGAAACCGTCCATCATTAAACAGAGGTGGAGGCCTCCGGGTTCAACTGTCCCCCTCTTAAGGCCCCGGCAGAGCTCTGCGTAATGCAGTACGCCGCTGTACGGCGTACGTACGCAGGGGCACAAGCGTAGCCCCACAGGGCACGAACGCGCAAAGCTCAAATTTTACGACCGCAGACACGAGGCGCCTTGTCTCACAATAAACTGCCCGGCGCCGGACTGTTTTGTATGTGACACAAATGTATTAAATTCCCCTTCTTCATCCCTGATCTGGACTTTTCTTTTGTTTTTTTGCCAAAAGTCAAGTGATCGCTTCCTCCTCCGTTGACTCCATGACTGAAATGATGAGAAATGAATGAATTTGTCACGAGCGAATTAAACTCGGGTCCTACGTGGCTGCGCAAGGTTCTAAAGATTTCCTGGTGGGCTGTGGGCTGCAGGACCAGCGCTCCCTGTTTTTATTTTTATTTTTTAGAACTTTTTATTAACATATAAAGTTTAGAACACCGCAGCGGCTGCAGCCAGAGCCAGCTCGTGCCTTTTTTCCCCCCACCCGACCTGTCAATCAATTCAGTAGGCGTGTCAGCAAATGACCAATCAGCGACCTCAGTTTGTCCCGTAGGTAAACGCTCTGCGCGCAGCTGCTCAAATTACGACAAGAATTTTAGAGCAAAAACGTGAGCATTTAACGTGAGAACGAACGCAGAGCTGTGCTTGTGAACGCGCGCACACAGAACACGTGCGTCGAGCGCCGTTCGGCCAAACGCAGAGCTCTGCCTGGGCCTTTACAACACTGTTATTGCTAGTATCATTCAGCCCTCTGTGAATAGCAAACAACCACCATGGTGCTAACGATCCATCGTTAGGCTGATGGTCCTCCTTGATCATGTGAGCAGTTGGTTTCAGGCTGTCATCAGCCAACTGGTTGATCCACTGTGAGAAGGTGCTATTTATAAGACTGAGCTGAATACAGCATCTCAGACTGAGGAAGTATTTCGGATGAAAGATGAAACGTTTCTACTTTTTTTTTTCTCTTTGTTTTTGAATGTCCAGAGGATTAGACTTAGCTTTTTTTTTGGACCTGATTGATATGATCTGCTAAGTACAACATATAATAATAATAATAATAATAATAATAATAATAATGCATTTTATTTGGTAGCGCCTTTCAAAGCACTCAAGGACACTTTACAGCATTAAAAACACAATAAAAACAGTATAAAATAACTATATACCGGTAAAAAGAAAAATTAAAATCAATTAAAAAAACACACAAAAAAGAAAATATATAAAATAACTACATAAAAAAGAAAAATTAAAGTGAGAAGGCTAACTTGAACAGATGAGTTTTGAGTTTTGATTTGAAGGTCAGAAGGCAGTCAATGTTACGGATGTCTGGGGGAAGAGCGTTCCAGAGTTGGGGAGCAGAGTGAGAAAAGGCTCTGTGTCCCATGGTGCGGAGGCGGACAAGAGGCACGTTAAGGTGGATGGAAGAGGAAGAACGAAGGGAGCGTGAATGGGTGGTAATGTGCAGGAGATCAGACAGGTAAGGAGGGGCGAGGCTATGAATAGCCTTGAAAGTGTATAACAGGATTTTAAATTGAATTCTGAATGTGACTGGAAGCCAGTGGAGTTGCTGCAAAACTGGGGTGATGTGGTGGAATGAGGGGGTTTTGGTAACAATGCGGGCAGCTGAGTTTTGAACCAATTGAAGCTTACGGGTTAATTTGTGAGGCAGACCAAAAAGGAGAGAGTTACAGTAATCAATTCGAGAAGTGACCAGACTGTGGACCAGGATGGAAGCAGAGTTCAGAGAGAGGGATGGACGGAGACGGTTGATGTTTCGAAGGTGGAAATAAGCAGACCGGGTGATACTATTGATGTGAGAGTGAAAAGAGAGAGTGCTATCGAGAATGACACCCAAACTCTTAACGTGAGGGGAGGGAGAAACCAAGGAGTTGTCAATATTGAGGGAAAAACTGTTAACTTTAGATAGGGTGGATTTAGTACCAATGAGTAAGAACTCTGTTTTATCACTGTTTAATTTCAGGAAGTTAGACGTGAACCAGGATTTAATTTCAGCTAAGCAGGAAGTGAGGGAGGAGGGAAGAAGTGAAGAGTCAGGTGCAGTGGATAAAAAGAGCTGGGTGTCATCAGCAAAACAATGGAAATGGATGTTAAATTTACGGAAGATATGGCCAAGGGGGAGAAGGTAGATGATGAAAAGAAGAGGCCCCAGGACAGAGCTCCATGTCCTTAAAGTTGCAGCGTCGTTATTTGGCAAGCTTCCAAGAACCTCGTGTCAGAGCTGGAGATGCAAGGGAAGGCGTGTGTGCAATGTAACGGTGCACGCAGCCGCTACACAGAGCAGAACTGTCTGACAGTTTGACAAATACTTAAAGGCTTGTTTTACTGGAGCCAATTGCTCCATTCATGTGCTACCCTTTTCAGGAAGATGCTGAGGTTGCTTCATTGGCATCAAATATTGAAACACTGAGATTTTAACACTACGAGCTGACATTCAGCTTAAGGCCAGGGCTCATGGACATTTCTAGAATTTATTCACAGAAGAAACCCAACATGAAGAAATGTGTTACCTCCTTATTTATGCGAGTCAGCCTTTTTCCACATGAAGATTATTAAGTCCAAATAACAGTTCCACTATGACTGATGATCATTTGGAAGTGGCTAGCTATCAACAGCTACTGTCTGGACTATGCATCCCTGGCTGATTCTATTCAGTGAAAATCATCAGAGTAAGATAATGACATAAAGTTCTGATGCATGCTCAATAATCCAGGTAGAAAAAGCTAACAAGGTTACGGTAAGTCAAGTCATCTGGACAGATTCTTCTTTGTTGAAATGTTTTGTCTTTTATCCAAAATATTTCTTCAGTCTGAATAGAGCAGAGCCTTCTTAGTGTACACATTCCCTGGAGAACTTTGATAAGTTGGCCTACTTCAAGGCTGAACAGGGTGGCTAGATTCAGATAAGCCAAAGTTGTTTTTTGTGCAGGCAGACTGTTTTTTCTCATCAGCCTCGAGTTCTGATGGTACTTACATTGATTCAAAATGGCCAGAATCTGGCCAGGGCATGTCCGTGCAAAGCTCAATTTTTACGACCGCGTATGCAAACGCAGTGTCGCACAATAAACTGCCCGGCGACAGACTGTTTTGTATGTGACACTTATGTATTAAAGGAGACCACATATTGTTTTTTTTTTTAAATTTTATGGTATTTCTGTGGGTTATCCAGACCATATTCATTCAATTTAATGCACAAAATAATTCTTAGATAATAAAATATCCCCTTTCTAGTTATGCATTTTCTGACTTCCGTTCTAAACGACCGGTTTATGATAATGAGCTCTGAATGCCACGCCCTACAAAAATCTGTTTACATTTACTCTGCCCTCTGAAACAGCCAGTATCTCTAATATGTTGTTGTTTTAAAGGGGACCACATATAGGTCTTTAAATTTTTTATGTTATGTCTGTGTGCTATCTTGACAATATTAATTCATTTTAATACACAAAATAATTCTTAGATAATTAATTATACCCTTTTTAATTCTGCCATTTTTAACTTTCGTTTTGAACGACCGGTTTCTGATACTGAGTTCTGAAGTCCACGCCCTTCAACGATCTGTTTACGCCCTCTGAACAGCCAGTATCTGTAATGTGTTGTTGTTTTAAAATTAGCTCTTTTTTTATTACTCATTTGACTTACTGTTAGTGCTAGCTTAAGATAACTTACCGAAACCCGTCTGAGCGCGCCGCAATTTGCTGCTCCTTTTAGCATTAGACCACCCGAATCCGATGCTAATGTTAGCTTGTTCCTCTTCCGGTGTTCGCCAGCTCCGCTCGTTGCACGCGGCGATTTTGGGAGTTATCGCTGTTCCAGTCAAGACAACACAAAGTTCACCAAGTGTCTCCCGTAAATTAATCCGTAAGGAGAAGGTCCTCGCTGCTGCGAGGCTGCAGCGAGGCTGTACAGTTGAAGCTCCGCTCCATCGCGCCAGAAGAGGGTCCCGTCGCAACCGGTCCCTACGCCGGGGGTCTGCTCGTTTAATTTTTGCCGGCTGCGCGTTGGGAGCGATCGCAAATACACTAAAAATTGAACTAAAACATAAAAATAACAATTATACTTTATTTATAAAGCCATTTAAAAAAAACACAGCTGCAACAAAGTGCTGTACACATGAAATTAAGAACATATAAACAAAAGATGAGATGAAATCATGAAAAACAACAGTCATGTGTTTAATACAGAAGTGGGTTGAGCCTAACCAGGGGTTGCTAGGTGAGGGGCTGGACTCAGGGTTGAGGTGGGTTGTCCTAGCGCTTGTGACGTCACAAGCGCGATTGATTTCAAAACGAAACCTATCTTATCACAGTAAAATAAATCTACTTAGAGTAAATAAACCACTGGGTGCATTTTTTTGGCCTTAGGACTGTTTTTTTATGAAGTAAATACCCAAAGTTGAGTAAAAAAAACATTAAAAAGTGAATTTTGCATGTGTGGTCCCCTTTAAAATTAGCTCTTTTTTAATTACTCATTTGACTTACTGTTAGTGCTACTAGCTTAAGATAACTTACCGAAAGCCGTCTGCGCGCGCCGCCATTTGCAGCTCCTTTTAGCATTAGCCCACCTCCGAGGCTAATGATAGCTCTTCCTCCTCCGGAACACCGCCAGTTAACCGCTCGTTGCATGCAGCACTTTTGGGAGTGATCGCTGCTTCAGTCCACACACACACAAAGTTCACAGAGTGTCTCCAGTTAATTTATCCGTATGAGGCAACCTCTGACCGGACCCCACGGACCTCAAAAGCCAGCAGCTCCCAGCAGTTCCCGCACTCCGGCGGTCTGCTCGTTTTATTTCTGCCGGCTGCGCGTTGGGAGCGATCGCTGAAAATTGAACTAAAACGTAAAAATAACAATTATACTTTATTTATAAAGCCATTTAAAGCTGCTATATGTAACTTTTCTAACAATATATTTTTAACATATTTCTTCACTCTGTCACTAGACTGATGTTAGAGAGGTAATCTCTGAAAAAAACTAAAAAAAAAAATTGTCCCCTTGCTTCTCCAGGTGGTAAATAGGCATTTCTAAAAAGAAAAAGTGACCCGCCATTAACCAGCCAATAAAAACAGAGTTTGTAACCAGCCAATAAAAACAGAGCTTGAATTTGAATCAGCCAATAAAAACAGAGCTTGAATTTGAATTTCAGCAGACCATGGGAGAGCAGAGCCATATATGGCTCTGAGGGGGAGGGATCAGAATGCTTTGCCTGTTGAAATTTTTTCTAAGTGCTGCAGTTCTACAGAAACTGCAGACTGAACCTTTAAAACAACCACAGCTGCAACAAAGTGCTGTACACATGAAATTAAGAACATTTAAACAAAAGATTAGATGAAATCAGGAATCAGGTGAGGGGCTGGACTCAGGTTTGGGGTGGGTTGTGGCTGCGGTTTGTGACGTCACAAGCCGCAGGATTTGAAAACGAGACAAATCTATCACAGACAAATAAATCTACTTGGAGTAAATATACCACTGGGTGCATTTCTTTGGCCCTAGGACTGTTTTTTTATGACGTACATACCCAAAGTTGAGTAAAAAAAAACATTAAAAAGTGAATTTTGAATATGTGGTCCCCTTTAAATTCCCCATTCTTCATCCCTGATCTGGCCTTTTTTTTTCTTTGCCAAAAGGCAAGTGATCTCTTCCTCCTCCGTTGTACCATGACTGAAATGGTAAGAAATTAAGGAATTTGTCACGAGCGAATTAAAATCATGTCCAGCGTGGCTGCTGGAGTTGTCTGGAGATTTTGTGGTGGACTGGTCTGATGTGTGGGCTGCAGGACCAGCGCTCCCTGAAATTTTTTTTTAGAACTTTTTACTAACAACATATAAACACAGAACACCGCTGCGGCTGGGGCTGCCAGCTCTCGTTTTTTTTTTCTTGACCTTTCAATCAATCCAGTAGGTGTGTCAGCAAATGACCAATCAGTAATCTCAATTTGTCCCGAAGGTAAACGCTCCTTGTCTGCAGAGCTGCTCTGCATCCACTCAGGGTGGATGCTCGAGCATGAAGTCTCAACCCTCTGCGGACAGTGCGCACAGATTCTGCGCAGCTGACAGGACGCAGGAGTGTAGTGGGGGCTTAAGTCAGAGATTTTTTTATCGTCGTTCACATCACATGTGGTGGAATGAGACTATGTACGCAGGGTCCCAGTTACATCTAACGATAAAATGTAAAATAAAATAAAGATAATAGAAAGAAAAGACTGCCACACATTTCTTTTTTTTCATCTTTTTATTCATTAATTTATTTTGGTGAAGTCAGTAAACCCTTTTTTCCTGACAAAGCTTAAAGTCAAAGTCAACTTTATTGTCAGAACTGCAATATGTACAGGACATACACAGGATTGAAATTGCGTTTCTCTCAGTCCCTCGGTGCAACAGTAACCATTTAAACACTAAAACACTGAAACATTTAATAAACATAAGCATAAAATAGTAAAAGTGTAACACTGTCCTGAGTTTTTGCATAGTAGTATAAAAGTATGAAAATTTACACCAACACTAAAACACTAAACATTTAATGAACATAAGCATAAAATGAAATAATAAAAGTGTAATACTGTCCTGAGTTTTTGCATAGTAGTATAAAAAAGTATAAAAAGTATATCTATAAAATAAACTGAAGGTTCTAGCATTGACATTTGCAAAGAGTGGCAAAGCAGCATATGAGTTAATGTACACAGTATATGTATGAGGTAGTAGTTGATGTTGGTATAGAGGCAAAAGTGGCATATGCAGTAAGGCACATTGGGCATCCTTAAATAAGGCTGGTCAGAGAATACTGTATATGTATCAGCAGTAGTATCCTTCTGCTTTTTAAAAATTGTGTCAGAATTTTTTCAATTTCTCTCATAACCTACAGTACCTTTATTACACTATCCTGTTCCTGAGGGGGGAAAATCAGCCACATTAAAATACTCTGTAAATGCAACTTTTAACCTCATATTTGTCATAAAATACTTAATTCTTCTCAGTAATGTTTTCTTTTTTTTTCTTTTTACCCTCATCCAAATACTTTAAATTTTTATATTAGACCATTAGGTGGTGTTTCATTTTCAAATTTGAGCCTCTGGAAAAATCTACCAAGACGAGGAGAAACAGTATCTTCCCTCGGCTAGACATTGCTGCAGAGTCAATTCAATTCAATTCAATTTATTTATATAGTGCCAAATCAGAACAAAGTTGTCTCAGGGCACTTTACAGGAACATTCACATACATACAAACGCCAATTAGTAAAGTTATCTATCTAAGGAAGCCAGAAAACAAGTTGAATCTTGGCTTCATTGCAGTCTCCCATCCTGAGCAAGCACAGTGGCAACAGTGGAAAGGAAAAACTCCCTTTTAAAAAGAAGAAACCTCCAGCAGAACCAGGCTCAGGACAAGCGGCCATCTGCTTTTACAAGCTGGTTGAGAGGACAGAAAGGAGAGACAAATGAACACAGAATGGTCGGTCCAGATGTTGGTCCAGGTGAACCTGAAAGACAAAAAACACCAGTTAAGGATATTAAAAAATCATTACAAATACAAAACAAGGTTGAGCAGAGTAAGTAAAGACAGTAGCAGAGTGAAGAAATGTGGTCAGTTTGTCCTCCAGCAGTCTAAGCCTATAGCAGCATAAGGGACAGCTCAGGAAACCCAAGTCGACCCTAACTATAGGATTCATCAAAAAGGAAAGTCTTAAGTCCAGTCTTAAAACTGGACAATGTGTCAGCCTCACAGACCGAAACTGGAAGTTGGTTCCACAAGAGAGGAGCCTGAGAACTGAAAGAACTGCCTCTCATTCTGGTTTTGTAAATTCTAGGAACCACAAGTAGACCTGCAGTCTGAGAGTGAAGTGCTCTGTTAGGAAAATATGGAACTATAAGATCTGTAATATAAGATGGAGCTAGGTTGTTGAGAGCTTTGTAGGTTAGAAGTAGAATTTTCAATTATTATCAGGACTTGACAGGGTGCCATGGAGAGAAACTAAAACTGGAGAGATATTATCTCTCCCACTAACTCCAGTTATGACTCTGGCAGCAGTATTTCGGATCAACTGAAGACATTTTAAATAAGTATTTGGACACCCAGATAATAAACCATTGCAATAGTCCAGTCAAGACATGACAAATGCATGAACCAGTTTTTCTGTATCATTTTTAGATGTTTCTAATTTTAGCGATATTACGCAGGTGGAAGAAGGCAGTTCTAGTAACATTTTTAATGTGGGGGATAAAAGACATGCCCTGATCAAAAATAACACCAAGATTTTTAACATTAGAACTGGAGGCCAGATTAATGCATCTAAGGAGGGAGAAAGACTGAAAAATGTATTCCTAAGATGCTCAGGTCCAAAAACCAAAACCTCAGTCTTGTCTGTGTTTAAAAGGAGAAAATTAAGGGTCATCCAGGTTTTTATGTCTTTAAGACATGCTTGTAGTCTACGTAACTGATTGGATTCATTGGGTTTAATGAACAAATATAATTGTGTATCATCAGCATAACAATGAAATCTCATGCTGTTTAAAACCTGCTTCTTCCATCTTCGAAACATCTCCAGACTTCGCCCATCTCTAACTTTTCCTGATGCTGAGAAACTCGTCCATGCCTTTGTCTCCTCCAGGCTCGACTACTGCAACTCCCTGTTTATTGGTATCCCTGGCAAAAACCTTCAGAAACTTCAATACATTCAAAACAGTGCAGCAAGGATTCTGTTGAGAGTTCGTAAATTTGAACATATTACACCCATTCTCCATAACCTCCATTGGCTTCCTGTCACCTACAGAATTCAGTACAAAACTGCTCTCATTACCCATCAATGCTTGCACGGCACTTCACCTGACTATCTAAAGGACATTCTTGCACCATATTCATCCACCCGGTCTCTACGATCACAGAACAGTAATTTCCTTCATATTCCTCGGACCAAATTGAGGACCATGGGAGACCGAGCATTCTGTGTGGCTGCCCCCCGCCTGTGGAACTCCCTCCCTGACGACCTGAGAGCTCCACAGTCACTGGTTGACTTTAAAAGCAGCATAAAGACCTTTCTTTTTAAGCAAGCCTATTCTGCCTCCACATGATTTTATCTTTGATCTTAGCTGATATCATTATTGATTTTACTTGATTTTATCACTTGTTTTATTTTATTTATTTTTTAAGCAAGCCTAATCTGCATCCACATGATTTTATCTTTGATCTTAGTCGATATTATTATTGATTTTATTTGATTTTATCACTTGTTTTATTTTGATCTTTGCTTTGTTGCACTTTGTAGCACTTAGAGATTTTTATTAATGAAAAGTGCATTATAAATGGAATTCATTATTATTATTATTATTATTTAATAACTTTACCTGATGGAAGCATATATAAAGTAAAGAGTATTGTCCCAAGCACTGAGTGCAGTTTCTGTGCTATGATGAGCTCTAAACCCTGACCGAAACTCTTCAAATATAATATTTCTTTGTAGACGTTCACACAACTGACCTGCAACTATTTTCTCTAGAATTTTTTAGATGAAAGTTAGGTTAGATATAGGTCTATAATTGGCCAGAATTTCTGAATCAAGGTCGGACTTTTTAAGTAAAGGTTTAATTACAGCAACCTTAAAGCGCTGTGGTACGTAACCATTGTTTAAAGCTGGGGTATGTAAGATTGTAATGTAGTCTGTAACTTTTCAAACAATATATTTTTAACATATTTCTTCACTCTGTCACTATCTACTGACAAACTGATGTTAGACAAAGTAATCTCTGAAAAAAACTATAGTCCCCTTGCTTCTCTATCAGCATTTATAAAAACACTAAAAACACAGAGTGACCAGGACAATGACAGCCAATAAAAACAGAGTTTGTAACCAGCCAATTAAAAACAGAGCTTGAATTTGAATCAGCCAATAAAAACAGAGCTTGAATTTGAATCAGCCAATAAAAACAGAGCTTGAATTTGAATCTCAGCAGAGCCTCCCCCTCAGAGCCATATATGGCTCTGAGGGGGAGGGATCAGAATGCTTTGCCTGTTGAAAATTTTTCTAAGTTCTGCACTCTACAGAAAGTTACACATAGCACCTTTAAAGACAAATTAAGTAGATTCAAAATGTGGACATCAATTAGGGGAAATACCTCTTTAAACAGCCTGGTTGGGGTGGGATCTAGCAGACATGTGGATGGTTTGGATGAGGCTATTTTTGTCAATTCGGAGAGTTCAACAGGACAAACAGTCCAAACACAAATCAGGCTCTAGTGAAATTCCTAAAGTTGTCACATTTGACAGGGGACCAGGGTTAGTAGAAGGAAGGATGGTTTGAATTTTCTCTCAAACTGAAATAATTTTATTTATAAAGAATCTCATGAAGTCATCACTACTTATAGTTGTAGGGATACATGGTTCAACAGAGATGGGACTTTTAATTAGTCTAGCAATAGTACTAAACAGAAGCCTATGGTTATTTTTATTCTCATCTATTAAATTTTTCATTTTTATTTTGTAAATGTATTCATTTCAAAGTTAAAAGAACACAAAAAACACTAATTACAACACCACGTAATAAAAAAATCAAACAGTACATGAAATGAAAGGAAGCAGAAGAAAAAATCTTATTACGGTATGTCTGCCCCTTCTTTAACAAAATTAATTCAAACAATTAATTCAAACACAGTAATCCACAAAAAAACACTACACAATAAGTAACTCATTATACTTTACCATACATAAAATTTTGATACCAACCACTTTACATATATTTTTCCAGAAACCTAATTTTAATAATTTTCTTAAACAAAGTCATTGATTTTGCAGCTTTAATATCATTTTCTAAACCATTCCACCGACTTATTCCATAAATTAAAGTAGACCTACTCCTTAAACGAGTTCTACGCTGTGGCATAACAAAAATATCTGTACCTTTAAGATTGTAAGTACTTTTCCTTTTTACATTAAGGATGAGTAATATAAAGTCCTAGCTTTATGGAGAGATTTCTTCTATGTTAGCAGACTATCTTTCCAAGTTAAATAAAACTCTTCAACATTATTGGAGCTCCACTTGGTGGGAGAACAGCGTGCTGGAACTACTCTGACTGATGAAGCCCTCTGGAGTGAGGGTGAAACATTTCTACTAAAAAGAAACTGTCCAGATGACCTAATTGAGAATGATCAAATTTGATATTGTAAACTCAAAGATTATTAAAAATGGTCGGACAGAATAGGATTTTGAGGAACTATTACTAAGTCCTTAATCTCTATGGCATAGGTCAGAACTAAGTCAAGGGTGTGATGATAAGAATGAGTAGATGTGTGAACGTTTTGGGTAAAACCAAATGACTCTATTAAATTATTAAAGGCCATGCTTAAGCTATCACTTTCAAGGTCTACATGAATATTGAAATCACCCAGTATGATGATTTTCTCAGTATTAAAGCCCGGTGCAGAGCTCCGCGCTGGACCGAGACCCGCGCCACGCGCGCGCGCTGCGCGTGGGAGGTTCACAGCAGAGCACAGCGTGAACCAGCGTGTGGCTCCAACAGAGCTCTGCTTTCTTCTCACGTTCTCTGTGAACAGCTGCATGCGGAGGGGGTCAGTTCAGTCCCCCTCCGCGTGCAGCTGATTGGTCAGACACCGCGCTTCGCGTAGGCGCTCGTAAAATTGGAGCTTGGCGCGCTCGCGTGAACGTTCAAAGGGCTTGTGCAGCGGCGACCTCACGGCGCTCACACAGCGGGGCGCCGCGCTCGCTCAAGCGCGGAGCTATGCGCCGGCCTTTAGTAGTAAGTCAGTTAAGAATTCTGAGAATTCAGACCAAAACTGAGAGTAAGCGCCTGGTGGACGATATATAACAACTAGTAAAAGTGGCTTTTCTGATTTCTATTTTGGATAAGAAAGATTGAGGGCCAGCGATTCAAAATAATCATAACTACTGTACTTTGTAATAACTGGTTTGGCATTAATCAATAATCCTGACTGAAAAATAGAAGCTACTCCTCCACCTCGGCCACTTGTTCTAGGAACATGAAAATTTTAATAATTAACAGGAGTGGATTCATTTATACTAACAAAATCCTCCTGTTGTTACTAGATTTCTGTTAGACAGAATAAATCAATATGATGAGTTAACAGTTCATTAACTAACAGGGATTTAGAGGAAAGGGTTCTGATGTTCAATAATCCACATTGTGTGGCGGACACTAATGTATATATTTCACGTCTGAATGTGCTCTTATTGTGAAAGGGACAGAATATAAAGAGAGCAGTTCAGCTGTTGTATTTCAGTCGTTTCTCCTGACGTTGAGAATAAATCGAGACTCAAAATATTGTTAGTCTCTTTCTGCCGACTTCCACAATTTTATGATTTTATGATTTTGCTCTGGTAATGGAACTGTGCTTACTTTAATAAGATTTTTATGGTTTATATTTTTAGAGCTGATTTTTAGTTTATTTAATTTGAGCCGTGGCCGAGTTGACACTGTTTCAATGGGGGTTTGGGTGGGTAACAGAGGAGAAGCAGCAGAGAGATGTGGAGCACTACAACTCTGCTTCCTGGACCGGACCCTGGGTTGTCAATCATTTGGGAGTCCCACCTCTTATCTCATCCGACAAAATTATTTTAGTTTGGATGTAAAGAAAAAAACAAAACAAACAAACAAAAAAAACCTCTAGAATATCATGTTCAACCACTGAGCAACACAAGTAAGTTTGACCAAAACCAAGGTCTAATTTTTGGCTATTGGATCTGAAGGGTGTGGTCGATATGCAGTAGAGGGTTTTCACAAATCTCAAGATAAAAAAATAAAATAAAAAATTGTTAAAACTACGGTAAGTTAAGCAACAAAATCATTAAGGGTACTATTGGGGGAAAATGTATTTTTTCCAAATTTGACGTAAAATAAACATTTTGTTGATAAAAATAAATAATTTAATAAATATATAACAGAAATGTGATAAAAAAAAACGTACTTAAATCATTCAAATAATAAAATAGTATTTTAAATTATTATTTTTATTCAGGCTGACATAGTTCTAAAAGACTGTCTAGTTTATTGTTGAAAAATATATTAAAAATTATTATTTTTAAGCAGTTAAATAAGGTTCACATTTCCTCCAAAGGAAGGCTAACTATCATAAAGTCAAAGGGACTTCCTGGGATTAAATATTACTCAAAATAGACATCTGCCTCCTTTGGGACAGAAAGTGGTTTGAACTTCATTAATGAGAGCATCTTATTGATGTGAGCATTTTATTTGTACGAATTCATCAAAACTTGAGTTAGAAGTTTCTGTGAGATATTATTTCTTATTTAGAGCTGAAACATAAAGCAGGTTGAGTTGTCCCCCCCGCCCCCTAAAATTAAATGAATACTTTTTACTTTAAACAGTCCTCAAAATATTTAATTATTGATCTTTAAATCACAAAAGCAGACTGGAAGCCTTGTGCACTCAGAGTATGTACCCGTAACATGTCCATGTCCAAAACTAAGAGTTTAGAAGTGCAGGTCAAATATGTCTTGAGTACAAATCTTGCAGAGGTACTTCATAGTTTTTTAAATTATCATACTCACAATTTAGCAAAACATTTTTGGTACTTGTACACAAATGTCAGTTGTTTTTACAGATGTGGTCAAATAACTGAGCATGTGCTGGTTATTGTTGGATCGAGCTGCTGACAGTTTGTCTACCAGCAGAGACCGGCAGCTGCAATCTGTCATCAGCTTTAAGATTTAGACTTTGGTGTCTGTGCATTAAGTTTCATTTGAACCCAAAGAGAGGCAGATAAAACTCCATTCCATGTAGAAGACGAGACGACCACAGCAGAGACTACTGTAGATATGAAGAGTGAGGCTTGTATAGCGGAGCTTCTCTGTTTTCACTGTGAGAGCAGAGAGGAAATGCCTCTGAGATGCCCAGGATTTCCCTTACATTAGTGGAGACTTGGCTGCAGCAAACATCAAAGTCTGGATGGAAAGTGCTCCCATCAAGGGAGGTAATTTTCCATGTTGTTAATGTAGAATTACCATCAGGAACTTGTGTAGCTCCACAGTCAGGGCACAAGTCAAATACATACAACAAATCCCATACTTGCTAATTTTACACAGGTATTCAGATTAAAAATACAGCATTTTTTAATTATACTTCATGGCTTTTCTCATGATGTAATGATTGTTTATTTTGAAGGCTGAGATTTTATACACCATACACAATTGTTTTATTCCACAGTTTCATTGAAAAGCATCTGTTTTTGGTCTAAAAGTAGCTCCACTGCAGTGAAATGCAGCATCTGTTGTTGTTTCAGCTTTTCCTCTTCAACTTTTTATTGTGTGAACTGTGATGTTTTAGCATCAGATGCTGTCCAATATGAGTCACAGGAAAGAAGCTAGCTCATTATCAAAGAGAATAATACTGTGTGTGTGTGTGTA
>JBBPBX010003396.1:44259-56711 GCA_038048925.1 Garcialebias charrua
TATTATATATATATATAACAGATTAATGTCTATTTTGCTAAATGAAAAGTGTGTTATAAATTGAATTCATTATTATTATTATTATTATTAACGTGAAACTATGAGTTATGTATTTTGCTGTATTTTATATGAATGATTATTGTTTGAATTGATAGTTTGAATTGATTTTGTTTAAGAGGGAGCAGATATGATAAGAAACTGTCTTCTTCTGCTTCCTTTCATTTTATGTTTGTTTTTTAATAAAAAAAATTGTATTTGTGTTTTTAATGGAAATGAAATGAATAAATGAATAAAATAAAAAAAGATTGTCACCCAGCTTTCACCTTACGATGGCGGGAGATAACTATTCTGCAAATAACATGAGGATTTACTCTTTCTTTCCAGTAAATGAGCACCTCATGCAGACTAATGAAGTTCAGAACCAGTTCAACCAGCAGGAAACCAATGCTTTGATGTTCCTGATGAACAGCAGTGATCAGCAGACGCAGGTCAAATATATATATTTATATTAAATAACTGTATAGTAAAGTTGTTTTTACTTACTGAACATGTTGCTGCTCTTGATCTTTCAGGCTCATGACGTTCAGTTCAGGGTTGATGGAGTGAGCAGGGGCAGCACAGGGACTGACGGCACCTTGTGGGACACAGAAGTTCTTTTTCTCGCCACTGACACCCCTCCACCATGTTTAGGAGACTCATGCTCCCTCCCCCTCTCATCTGGTGATCACTCAAGACAAGATCGTCCTCACCCCACTGAGCAGAACAATCAGAGAGACAGTCCAACAACAGAAACCTGTGACATAAAGTAGGACATCTTGAAGGGGGGGGGTTCATGTGTCCATGAGCACATTTGACTGTGATTTTGTTTTCAAACCTCAGTCTGGTGGATGTGGAAGTGGACAGTGAGGATGACAGAACGGACCCACAGTCTCCACTTTCCCCGCTCCTGTCAGACGTTCGGAGAAGTGAAGAGAGAAGGGAAAAGACTCGAGCAGCTCCTGATCTCGCCTGCACTCGCAGCCAGTCGGCCTCAATATGTGAACCTGTCTCAAAAGTAAATACTCATCATATTTCATCTAATCTTATGTTTTGCATTTATTAAATTAATTTTTTGTTATGTAGGACCTGAGTGAAGAGGGCGTTCGATTGCGCTCCTACTCCTACTCCTATCCAAAGATCAGCTTCCTTGCCGCACGTCATCCTCGGGACAACCACACATCAGAAATCAGCCACGGTCGGTCAAACTCACACCTTGTCTCATCAACAAAACTTCAGTCCAGCACATAAACAACAAGATGTCTTCCTCATTTCACTGGATTTCCATCCATCCATCCATTTTCTTCCGCTTATCCGGGGTCGGGTCGCGGGGGTAGCAGCCTAAGTAGGGAGGCCCAGACTTCCCTCTCCCCAGCCACTTGGAGCAGCTCCTCTGGGGGAATCCCAAGGCGTTCCCAGGCCAGCCGAGAAACATAGTCCCTCCAGCGTGTCCTGGGTCTTCCTCTGGGTCTCCTCCCGGTGGGACATGCCCGGAACACCTCACCAGGGAGGCGTCCAGGAGGCATCCTAACCAGATGCCCGAGCCACCTCAACTGGCTCCTCTCGATGTGGAGAAGCAGCGGCTCTACTCCGAGTCCCTCCCGGATGACTGAGCTTCTCACCCTATCTCTAATGCCGGTTACCCACTGCACAACTCGAAACGCGCCTGCCGTCCCCTTTTGGCCGCTGGTCACGGTCCCACTGAACCACTGAACACCGTCTGATGACGTACACTAGGGGGTAGCAGAGGGAGGGGTCTCTGGCTTGTTTTCCGGGTTCAGTTGTTGTGTAAACTGCACCTCCGACGGTCTTCGATGAGATTAAAACTTTTTTTTATGTTTGGGGTGATCTACACTGGAGAGGACAGCAGCCTGTCAGCAGCAACTGTAAAAATGTCACGTTTCTTACCGGAGTTTGGTTCCAATTCCTGGAGGCTGGATCCGGTAAGTTTAAAAAGTAAAAAAAAAGTCCCGTTGTGGTTGTGTAATCAGATAGCAGAGGCTCTCTCGACTGTTTGCTGGACGCGTCGAGAAGCCAGAGATCGAATTTTATGGCGTTGGCAGTTCGACGCCGACGCGCGCGTGCGTGTGCAGGCTGCCCCCGCGCCGCTTCGATCACTTGAATCGCGCCGCTTCCTTGTTCGCCGTCACTCCACGCGTCTCCTCCATAGACTTTGAATGTAAACCGGCCGCTTCGGCCGCTCGACAAAGGGGGCAGTGGGTAACAGGCATTAGGGAGAGTCCAGACACCCTGCAGAGAAAACTCATTTCAGCCGCTTGTCTCCGAGATCTCGTTCTTTCGGTCACAACCCAAAGCTCATGACCATAGATGAGGGTGGGAACGTAGATCGATCGGTAAATTGAGAGCTTTGCCTTTCGACTCAGCTCTCTCTTCACCACGACAGACCGGTACAGCGCCCGCTTCACTGCGGATGCTGCACCTATCCGCCTATCGATCTCACGCTCCAGTTTTCCCTCATTCGTGAACAAGACCCCGAGATACTTAAACTCCTCCACTTGGGGCAGGACCTCCTCCCCGACCCGGAGAGGGCATGCTACCCTTTTCCGGCTCAAGACCATGGCCTCGGATTTGGAGGAACTGATCCTCATCCCGGCCGCATCACACTCGGCTGCAAACCGATTCACTGGATTTGTTCCTTGTTAATGGAATTGTATCGCATCTCCTGACAATTCTAAGCTATAGCCTCACCACTAATATGTTCTGCACTCACTGACAAAAACTGTTCAGCACCCAGTAGTAGGCAACCTCATCCACATTCAAACTGGTGATGGGTCTATAAACCGTTTATTTACAAGAAGCTCCATGTCTAGAATGTAGGAGCAGGGAACATAAGTTGTGACTTCACGAATTTGGAGAGTTATCAGCTAGTTTCTGGAGGCTCTGATGAAGATCAGATGAAGGTCAAAAGATCCATCCATCCATCCATTTTCGTCCGCTTATTCGGGGATCGGGTCGCGGGGGTAGCAGCCTAAGTAGGGAGGCCCAGACTTCCCTCTCCCCAGCCACTTGAAGCAGCTCCTCTGGGGGAATCCCAAGGCGTTCCCAGGCCAGCCGAGAAACATAGTCCCTCCAGCGTGTCCTGGGTCTTCCTCTGGGTCTCCTCCCGGTGGGACATGCCCGGAACACCTCACCAGGGAGGCGTCCAGGAGGCATCCTAACCAGATGCCCGAGCCACCTCAACTGGCTCCTCTCGATGTGGAGAAGCAGCGGCTCTACTCCGAGTCCCTCCCGGATGACTGAGCTTCTCACCCTATCTCTAAGGGAGAGTCCAGACACCCTGCGGAGAAAACTCATTTCAGCCGCTTGTATCCGAGATCTCGTTCTTTCGGTCACAACCCAAAGCTCATGACCATAGATGAGGGTGGGAACGTAGATCGATCGGTAAATTGAGAGCTTTGCCTTTCGACTCAGCTCTCTCTTCACCACGACAGACCGGTACAGCGCCCGCTTCACTGCGGATGCTGCACCTATCCGCCTATCGATCTCACGCTCCAGTTTTCCCTCATTCGTGAACAAGACCCCGAGATACTTAAACTCCTCCACTTGGGGCAGGACCTCCTCCCCGACCCGGAGAGGGCATGCTACCCTTTTCCGGCTCAAGACCATGGCCTCGGATTTGGAGGAACTGATCCTCATCCCGGCCGCATCACATTCAGCTGCAAACCGCTCCAGTGAAAGCTGTAGATCATGATCTGATGAAGCCAATAGGACCACATCATCTGCAAAAAACAGAGAAGCGATTCTAAGGCCACCAAAATGGATCCTCTCAACACCTTGGCTGTGCCTAGAAATTCTGTCCATAAAAGGTCAAAAGATGAGCAGCTTATTTCACCAGGAGATGATGTAGTCTGATCTGGCTCTCAGTGTGGTTGCATGAAGCCAGGTGGTCGGATCATGCAACTGCCTAGCATGTGGAGCACACACACGTTCAGAGTCAGAGATTCTTTAGTTTCCATTCACACCGCATGTGGTACATGTGATGTGAATGACATTATGTACACAGGGTCCCAGTTACATCCAACAATAAAATCTAAAAAGAAAAACAGTAATAACATCTAAGATATGAACTAAGAAAAACATCAACTAAATGTACACTCAGCACTAATTGTATAAAAACATTACACTGAACAGCAGCACGAACATGAGTCTGTATGAGCATATGAGCACGAATGAACACAGAAACATGAAACAGATCAGCAGCAACATGAAACAGATCAGCAGCAACATGAAACAGATCAGCAGCAACATGAAACAGATCAGCAGCAACATGAAACAGATCAGCAGCAACATGAAACAGATCAGCAGCAACATGAAACAGATCAGCAGCAACATGAAACAGATCAGCAGCAACATGAAACAGATCAGCAGCAACATGAAACAGATCAGCAGCAACATGAAACAGATCAGCAGCAACATGAAACAGATCAGCAGCAACATGAAACAGATCAGCAGCAACATGAAACAGATCAGCAGCAACATGAAACAGATCAGCAGCAACATGAAACAGATCAGCAGCAACATGAAACAGATCAGCAGCAACATGAAACAGATCAGCAGCAACATGAAACAGATCAGCAGCAACATGAAACAGATCAGCAGCAACATGAAACAGATCAGCAGCAACATGAAACAGATCAGCAGCAACATGAAACAGATCAGCAGCAACATGAAACAGATCAGCAGCAACATGAAACAGATCAGCAGCAACATGAAACAGATCAGCAGCAACATGAAACAGATCAGCAGCAACATGAAACAGATCAGCAGCAACATGAAACAGATCAGCAGCAACATGAAACAGATCAGCAGCAACATGAAACAGATCAGCAGCAACATGAAACAGATCAGCAGCAACATGAAACAGATCAGCAGCAACATGAAACAGATCAGCAGCAACATGAAACAGATCAGCAGCAACATGAAACAGATCAGCAGCAACATGAAACAGATCAGCAGCAACATGAAACAGATCAGCAGCAACATGAAACAGATCAGCAGCAACATGAAACAGATCAGCAGCAACATGAAACAGATCAGCAGCAACATGAAACAGATCAGCAGCAACATGAAACAGATCAGCAGCAACATGAAACAGATCAGCAGCAACATGAAACAGATCAGCAGCAACATGAAACAGATCAGCAGCAACATGAAACAGATCAGCAGCAACATGAAACAGATCAGCAGCAACATGAAACAGATCAGCAGCAACATGAAACAGATCAGCAGCAACATGAAACAGATCAGCAGCAACATGAAACAGATCAGCAGCAACATGAAACAGATCAGCAGCAACATGAAACAGATCAGCAGCAACATGAAACAGATCAGCAGCAACATGAAACAGATCAGCAGCAACATGAAACAGATCAGCAGCAACATGAAACAGATCAGCAGCAACATGAAACAGATCAGCAGCAACATGAAACAGATCAGCAGCAACATGAAACAGATCAGCAGCAACATGAAACAGATCAGCAGCAACATGAAACAGATCAGCAGCAACATGAAACAGATCAGCAGCAACATGAAACAGATCAGCAGCAACATGAAACAGATCAGCAGCAACATGAAACAGATCAGCAGCAACATGAAACAGATCAGCAGCAACATGAAACAGATCAGCAGCAACATGAAACAGATCAGCAGCAACATGAAACAGATCAGCAGCAACATGAAACAGATCAGCAGCAACATGAAACAGATCAGCAGCAACATGAAACAGATCAGCAGCAACATGAAACAGATCAGCAGCAACATGAAACAGATCAGCAGCAATATGAAACAGATCACACACAGATTGTGTTGTAAAGATCTTTGAGTGTCTTGATAAGATAGAAAGGTACAGTCTATTTACCATTTACCGGTACACAAGTGGATGGGGCTTATTATTGATTTTAAGGTGTACCATAGTGTTAAAAAGTCATGGTGTCAAAACCACAACATTTTTCTGCAATATATTTCTTACAGTTTAAATGCTTGCAACCGAAAACAGAGCTTTTTCTTTTTTTCATGCTCCATGACCAAATTTGCTTCTCCATGCTGAGGTGTCCCTGAGCAAGACACTGAAACCCTCATATTTCTGATGTGTGACCCATCAGTGTATGAAAGCTTAACTTATTTTTATATACAAATGTTTCTGTTCAGATGACGTCTGTTGTGACTTGGAGCTATATAAATGAACTGAACTGAATGTGATCTAAAGCTCTGATTAGTGTTGCAGAGAGGCAGTAGAGAGCTGTATGAATGTGTGTGTGGAGGTAAGTGAGGACACAGCTGTATGAATGTGTGTGTGGAGGTAAGTGAGGGCACAGCTGTTTGAATGTGTGTGTGGAGGTAAGTGAGGACACAGCTGTATGAATGTGTGTGTGGAGGTAAGTGAGGGGACAGAATGTCTTGATAAGATGGAAAGGTGCTCTGTAAGTACAGTCCATTTACAATCTGTAAAGTAGACTGAATCTTAACAATCAGTCACATGACACGTGCAGGGTCATTTTATCTCCTCCACTCTGTCTGGGCGCTGAATGTTTTTGTCAGTAAGTTTATTTGCAAATAACTATTGTTTAAAGCACAAAAGTGGTTCAGGTATGCTACCTTTTGGTCTTAAAATCTTATTCCTGTGTCTGTCTCTTTTTACTGCTCTCTAATAGCTTTTTATTATTTTATTTTATTTTAATAAGATAAATAGCATGGTAACTTTGAACTGAGTCAGACCAATTGGTTTTGTTCTCTAGTTTTTTAATAATCGTTTAGAACCTGAAATAGTTTTTATCTAAAAGACTAAACAAATATTTTCATCAGAATGTGTAAAATTATTCACTTCTTGCTCTAGTTGATCTTCTCTCTCTCTTTGTAATAACAGTAACAGAACTGCATGAAAGGACTTTAAAAAGGTCCACTGGCATCATCTTACAAATTTGCATGAAATGATAGAAGATATATATATTTTATCATTCAACTATGTTTGTTTTTGCAAACAAAATGATAAAATAATGAAAATTCCTTCCAAACTGAGTCTAAAATTAAAAACAGCTTTTCTCTATGAAAATTCCGACTACAAGCGAATGCATCATTTGTGACGTAGGAAGCAGGACCTTCAGTCTTGTCTGCCATTAACGCATATTCATTCTCAGCCAGATCGCATTTTTATTTTTTGTAAAACTTAAAAAAGCCGGTTTGGTGTGTCGCATTTGGGTGTTCTAATATCATCAGTGAACAAGTGAGCCTTTTCACTTTCCCAAAAGATGTAAGACCTTCTTCAAAAATGGAATAAATAAAGCTGCCCCCCCTCGGACTGAGCTCCCTGCTTCCTGAACAGGTAAGAGTCAAATACATACGGTGCAGACCTGAATTAGAACCTGCTCATCTAACTTCCTGCTTCCAAAACTAAAGACAAATAGCTCAAATCTTAACTTACATTGATAATTTTGTTGTTTTATTTCTTGTTCGCCATGAATATGTATATGGGGCGTTCTAAAGACGTTCTCCTTCCTACGTCACAAATGTTGCGTTCGCTTGTAGTCGGACTTTTCAGAGGGAAAAGCGGTTTTTAATTTTAGACTCAGTTTGGAAGGAATTTTCATTAATTTATCATTTTGTTTGCAAAAACGAACATAGTGGAATGATAAAATATATCATTTCATGCAAATTTGTAAGATGATGTCAGTGGACCTTTAAGCTCCATTTAGCAGCTCTGGGCCTGGATGTGACTGATAGTTGCACCTCCTGTAGATAATGCGCTCTGTCCACTGTGCTCTGTAGATGGAGTTCTCCACAATGCCAGCCACAGCCGATCTCTCCTTCAGGCCCTCTCTTTGTCTAAATCCACCCTGTCTCTGTCTCTGCTGCACCCTGCTAGTAAGTACTGAAACTCTGCAGTCATTTTTCTGTGTGTGTTTGTGTGTGTGTGTGTGTAAAGGCACGTCCAAATGAACGTTGCTCTAAAACCAGGTTTAATGTTTCTCATGTCATATCTTCATGGAATGTACAAATGATTTCTGACTAACATGCACAACAACATGATGCTTTTTGTCACAATTTAGCTTTTTCTCATCTCCTTTCTTTTATTCTGTCCTACAACTTTGATCTTGAGCAGACACACAAAAATAGCAGCCATCTGGCAAACCAATGGAAGGATTGAAGTTGAAAAGGCAGATTTTTACTTCAGTCTTCCAAAGAGACACAACTCAGGCTAAAAATCCTCAAGCTGCCATAAATGCAGTTAAAAAAAATAAAAGTAGCATTTGTCCACTGCGTTGCATTCCAAAGTTTTAATAACACAATCAGCTGTAAATTGTTGTAGATGTCATAAACGGCTCTCATCTACAAAGTATTACCACAACAAATTTTAAGTTAGTATTTGTAAAACTGACTGAGTTGTGTCCATTTTTATATTAGCTAAGGTTAATTATCTGGCAGCTATCTTGAATGAAGTTATCGGTAACTCCTAAAGTTATTTAGTTGTCCAATGAAACTGGTCTTGAAGTAAAGTATGGTACCCTTGAAAAGGCAGCCGCCACTGCACTGTGCTGTTTGCTATCATGGTGTGCACTCCACTCAACATGGAGCATTAAAAAACAAAGACAGAGTTGTGTCAGGATCTTAGAAAGAACATGGTTGAGCAGCATGTTAAAGGTGAAGGTTGTAAGACCACCTCCAAGCAGCTTGATGTTCCTGTGACTAAAGCTGCTCAGATAATTCAGATGTTTAAAGTGCTTGTGATGTGCTTATCCTGCAAATACAAGAAGTGGAAGAAAACATCTAAATATTTAAGAAATTTGGCAAAATGCACATAATTTACCCATTTTGTCACGTAACTGGCTTTTTTATTTTATTTGGTGCAGCCAACGTGAAACAGGAAGTGCCATTAAAAGGGAACTTGTTACATAGGCAAAGTCCCTGGTCTCTGTGTTTGAAGTCTGACTCTTCTTCATCTTTCTGATAATGACACAAAATAATCTAAAGAAACTTTCGATTCTTCTCTACTGTCTGTGTTGTTAGCCATGCCATTGCAGGAACGCTCTGTTTGCATGTAGGCATTTCTCTTTGTCATCACTTACTGTTTCTCCACATCCTAATAGCTCAACAACTGGTTCTCTCACCTATGGAAGCGAAAGTGTCTCAATTTTCAAATTAAAACGGATTAATAGAAATGCTTTTCATTTTCAAAATAAAGTTGCATGTTTTGACTCATGAATACAATTAAAAATAAATCATCCACACTGCATTTTCATTTTCGTATTCAAGACTGCTCAATTTGTAAATTAATTAAAATGATAAATAAAATAACGTTTAACATTTAATTTTCAAAATATATCCCTGTAAAAAGTGATCAAAATTAATTTAGAAATGTCAAATTTAAAAATTAAAATGGATTAGCAGAAATGCTTTTTCATTTCAAAGTCAAAGCTGCATGTTTTGACTCATAAGTGAAATTACTAATAGATCATCCAAACTGTGTTTTCATTTTCATCTCAACACGGCTCATTGTGTGACACAACTACAGAGGAAACTAAGAGGAAACTGCCCAGTCAGGTCATCTGGACAGTTTAGTTTTTCTAGAGACGTTTCAACTTCTATCCAGAGGGCTTCATCAGTCTGAGGAGTTCCAAGTAAACTGTTCAGATGACCTGACTGAGTATTGTTGAATTTGGTACCTGGATGACTGAGCATGAACTTTGTTGTTAAGAGGAAACTGCTTTATCGTTTTCCCACCCAGCCCCCGCAAAAAGTGTTCCATAAATCAATTAGAATTTGCAATTCCAAGTGGTGCAGGAGAGTGACGTCAGTGGCAGCTCTTCCTCCGCTGCCTCACAAGCCGTTTTCGCATTGCACGGCCCTCAACGGCCCGGCCCGCCCCTGGTTGGCCCAGAGCCCGGACTGGCCCGCCCCCGCTCATTACGCATTGTCCGGAGAGCCGCCTTGAAGTGGGTGGGGCGTTCTCTTGAAGTGGGTGGGGCGTCCTCTTGAAGTGGGTGGGAAGTTCTTGTGTGCGCGCTTACAGTGTTTTAAGAGAGGAGACGCCGCTAAAAATATGTGTTAGCTGAATATATATATTAGTGTTTCTGAGTTTAATTTTTGTTAATAACTGATTACAAATCAGCTTATGTTAGAACGTAAATAACATGAAGCGCGCACCAATGCAGAGCATTTCTGCCTTTCAGCGCGAGCTGAATTTCATTAAAATATAACTAATATTCTCTAACTCTTGCCTGTAGCCAGGATTTTAAAATATAACTAATATTCTGTAACTCCTGCATGTATCCTGGATGTTACGTGGGGCGAATCCTTTATAGGAAAAGTGGACTCCTAAAATTACCAATATGAATCCGTGGCTGAGTAGTTAGGACGTTCACCTTGTACTCTACATTTTATCTTGACCCGGGGAAGCGGGTTCGCGTCCCACCTGGTTCAAGTTATTTTACGTTTGTCTTTTATTGGAGAAAATTATAAGAAGGAGTTTGTGTTATGCCTGTGGTTAACACAAACTCCTTTATTTTCTCCAATAAAAGACAAACGTAAAATACCTTGAACCAGGTGGGACGCGAACCCGCTTCCCCGGGTCAAGATAAAATGTAGAGTACAAGGCGAACGTCCTAACCACTCAGCCACGGATTCGTATTGGTTATTTTAGGAGTCCATTTTTCCTATAAAGGATTCGCCCCACGTAACATCCAGGCTACACACAGGAGTTACAGAATATTAGTTATATTTTAAAATCCTGGCTACGGGTAAGAGTTAGAGAATATTAGTTATATTTTAATGAAATTCAGTTTGCGGTGAAAGGCGGAAATGCTCTGGATTGGTGCGCGCTTCATGTTATTTACGTTCTAACATAAGCTGATTTGTAATCAGTTATTAACAAAAATTAAACTCAGAAAAACTAATTCAGCTAACAATTTTTTTAGGGGTTTCTTTAGTTAAATTTTAATGAAATTCAGCTCGCGCTGAGGTTGTTGTTAGAACGAGTCCAGCCCCTGCTACAAACAACGAATCAAATGTGAGCAGTACATGACGTTAAACTGGGCCCGGGAGCCCGGCCCGATCAGAACCACGGTGGAGATGGTTCCAAAACGAGGGCGGACCCGGGGCGGAAAAGAAAAATGCGAGCATGCCGAACCCGGTTTAGAAGGCGGGGCGGGGCGGGCCGTTGAGGGCCGTGCAATGCGAAAACAGCTAGAGTAGTACCTGGCTGCATGTGGGGGAAGAGTTGCCACTGACGATAGCCACTTTTACCTATTAATGAGACACTTGGCTTGCCATAATGTTCGGGGGCCCTCTAGTGGCTGAAAATGGTAGTGTTCAATATTTTCCACGTCAGAATGAATGAAATTGTCAGATCTCAGCCAAAAATTGGGTTATAAGTATGGGGGAAACATAAATATGTTGCTTCGCTATATAAGTCACAGGCATGCTAATTTATGTAAAAAAAACTGTGACTTATACAGCGAAAATTGCGGTATGTAGATTTCCTCAGTTTATCCCGTCTCTTTTTTACAGTTGTTTTTGAAACATTACACTTCATAAACTTCTTGTTGTTTATGTCCACAGAGCAACGAGCCTCCAGCATATCTGATCAGTCTCATGAGAAAAGGTATTTATGATTTAAATCTCATTTAATCATGCTTAAACTCTGTTAGCTGCTTTTTAACTTTTTAATTGAAATCAATTAATTTTTATTGCCTGCCACTGTCGGCAAAACTGGATCATGTTACATGTGTGTTAATTTTTCTGATTATTAGCAAAATATTCCATGAATCTGGATGGATTTTAATTAAACTCTCAGTAATGAGTATAGAAGGTATAAACGTTTGGAGTCAACCCAAGTCAACAGGCAGCTTATCGAACTTATCCAACTGAACCCAGTCAAGTTTATGTTAAGCTCAAATTTTGTATGGTGGTAGCTGAAAGGAATTCATCACACATACTCTGAGCTCTGAGCTTTAACACTGAGGTTTGCCGTAACCAAAACGGCCACAACACCATTCTCTTTTTGTTACAAATAAATACATTTGAAATAAACAAGTAAATTCTGAGTTACATTAAAATTCATCTAGCAGTTTGTGAGATATTTTGCTAAAAGACAATAAAAATTTGAAGGCAGGCAAATATAAATTTCTCAAAGTGCCTTCTTCTGGTTTCTGTGATCTTTTGTCTGGTAATTTTATCACAAGCATCAGTTGTTTGACAATATGTTTGACATATTTTTATTGATTTATTCTTTATTTACCCAAGAAATCCTTTGAAATCGACATCTATTTTTCAAGTCAAAACGGTACACCATCAGAAATATACAAATTCACAAACACAATGACAGTTAGCAGAATACATTGTGGATAGGAACATGTACCATCTTTTGATTGATTGCAAAATAACACTTGTTTATTTGTGTGTGT
>JBBPBX010003396.1:60198-73831 GCA_038048925.1 Garcialebias charrua
ATATATATATATATCGGGGGCGTCGTAAGTCGAGGACGATATATATATATTCCTCGACTTACGACGCCCCCGACTTACGATGTTTCGGACTTACGAACACATCTCGTAAAAAAAAAATCGGGGGGTTGGGCACTTGGGCGTGTGTCGGCTCGGCCTGGTGGCTGCCTGGTGGGGCTCGGGTCCTCTGGTCCTATCGGGTCTGGGCCTGAGGGGTGGGCCTCCCCGGTGCCCGGGCCTCGGTGTCCAGGCCTAGGGCTACATCAGTGCAGCGGGCTCTTGCAGCGGGCTCTGGCGGGGGCCTGTGGGTTTGTCGCTGTTGGCCCCCCGGGTGTCATTGTGTGTAGTCGCTGGTGGAGCTCGTCCGGTTCTCCCCCTTGGTCGGATCTGGGGAGTGGGTGAGTGGCTCATTCTGTTCGGGTGGCCCTGGGGACTCTGGTCCTTCTTGGGGTCTTGGGCTTTGATCGCCCCTTCGTCTGCCTCGGGCCTTGGGGGAGCAGATCTCTGATGCTTTACGGTCGCTCCTGAATGTTCTATTGGAGGAACCTTATTCACTTATGCAAGCTCACAACCACACACAAATGGATGCAGGGATGTATATGTAGATATCATATGCAGATATGTAGATGGATATGTGATATGAATGTATATGTATGTATACTGTATATATTTGTAGGTATGGGTATGTTTATTTATGGAAATCTACTGCAAGGTCATGAATATTATTAGTCTTTATGCATGTGTGTTTCGTTGCTGTGTTCTGTCATGTGCTTTGCAGGATTGCGGACGGAGGTTGGGTGTGTTTGCCTTGTGCTCTTTTTGTGGATAATTGTTGTGTTTTGTTGTCTTACTTTCTATCTTTCCTTTCTCTCTATTAAAAAATAAATAAAATTCATATTGGTGTGAGAGGATGGCTGTAAGGTGAGAAGGGAGGCCATCTATAAAAGGAAAAAAAAATTGGGAGTCAAAATTATTATTATTATTTTTTATAATAAATAAATAAATGTACAGTATTGTACAGTTACCAAGCACTTAGCTTATCCTGCAACAATCATGGAATGGGAACTACCAGATGTTCAGGCTGGTTTTCGCAAAGGACGAGGCACGAGGGATCAAATCGCGAACCTACGCCGGATCATGGAGAAGGCTAGAGAGCACCAGAAGGAGGTCTATATGTGTTTCATCGACTACACCAAGGCGTTCGACTGTGTGGACCATGACAAACTCTGGGCGTGTTTGAAACAAATGGGCGTACCAGAACACATTGAACAGCTGATACGAACACTGTACTCCAATCAGGAAGCAACTGTCAGAACATCGTGTGGTAACACCGACTGGTTCAAAATCGGTAAAGGCGTCAGGCAGGGATGCATTTTATCTCCAGCCCTGTTTAACCTGTACGCCGAAACGATCATGTGACGATGCAACCTGGACGAGACCATAATCGGAGTCCATATTGGAGGTAGGACTATCAACAACCTGCGATATGCGGATGACAACTATACTTGCAGAAAGTGAAAAAGACCTGGAATACTTGATCCGACGAGTTCAAGAGGAAAGTGAACGCATGGGACTGTACCTCAACATCAAGAAAACGAAAGTAATGACAACGGCGTGCAATGATGCAGTAAACATCAAGATCAACAATGAAAAGATCGAGCCAGTCCAAGATTTCATCTTCCTGGGAGCCAAAATTGACCGAAACGGCGAATCCGGACCAGAGATCAAAAGGCGGATTGCACTCGGCCGGGCCGCAATGCAAGGAATGGATAAAGTCTGGAAGAGCAAGGACGTGAGCATTGCGACGAAAACGAGACTCGTCAACGCCATTGTCTTTCCCATAGCAACATATGGATGTGAAAGTTGGACAATCAGGAAAGCGGAAAGAAGAAAAATCGACGCTTTTGAACTCTGGTGTTGGAGAAGACTACTGCGCATACCCTGGACATCGCGGACAACAAACAAGATGGTCCTGGACCGTATCAAGCCGAAAATGTCGCTTGAGGGCAAAATCGTCAAACAGCAACTGTCCTTTTTCGGCCACGTTATGCACGCAAATTCACTGGAAACTTCGATGATGCTGGGCAAAGTGAGCGGGACGAGAAGAAGAGGACGGCAAAGAATACGCTGGCTTGATACAATCACATCGGCCACCAGCAAGACGATCGCAGAACTCAAAGTAATCGTCGAGGACAGGAACGCGTGGAGAGGACAGATCCATAAAGTGGCCGAAAGTCGACTTCGACTAAATGGCTAATCATCATCATCAATACAGTTAAGGAGTGAGTTGAATTGTCTCCCTCCTCCCTAGCAGGCTCCATTGAAAGGGAGACAATTCAACTCACTCCTTCATCTTTAAAAACTGTTAGGATAGGCTAAGTGCTCGGTAACTGTACAGTACTGTACATCTATTTATTTATTTAAAAAAAAAATATATATATATTTTTTTTTTTGTAAGGAGACTGGGGTAAGTTGAGCCAAAGGGTAAGTTGAGCCACCCCTTGTTGCTAAGAAACGGTAAACAAAATTGATCATGTGACCAAATATTTAGGAGGAGGGTGTCATTTCATGGAGTCTGTGAAGGTAAGAACCACATGGGTAAAGTGGTTAGACATTTATTTCTGGAAAAACATTTTTCACTCTTGAAAGTGAATTTAGTCTATCATAAGTTTCATGAGAATTGTGTTTAGACCAAAATAGATAATTTTAAATTTGTTTTATACATCAATTGTGGTATCTATGAGCTACAACATGAGGTCTTCAAACTAGCATAAAAATGCACTATTTTAGCTGTGGGGACTAATAATGTCAAAATGGTAGCTCTGGGATAAATTGAGCCATTTCACCGGCTCAACTTACCCCATACACTTAAGTGTATTTTAGCTGTACCCTATATGTCTTAAACATTTAATCAATATTCTGCATTTGTATGATTACAGAGTTGACATCATGCCTCGTGTATATAAGCGCAAAACAAGTAGGGGAGCCACTACTGATGTTCTTGAAAGAGCCACCAGTGAAGTAAGAAAAGGGAAGTCTATTTGAGCAGCAGCTAAGGATGCCAAACTAGACAGAATGACTGAAGAGGTACATTGACAAAAAAGAAAAAGCACCTTTGAAAAAGACAGGCTATGCTGGAGTAGCAGAGGCTAAAAGGATTCTCTCAGATGACTGAACTTGCCAAACATATTAAGAATCTGGCAGATCAGTTTCATGGGCTTACTACCCACCCTGGACAAATTGCTTCCATTTATGCCATCCCAGAGATTGTGCATGAGACCTTCCTGTCAGCAATGACACCAAGAAACATCCTGTCTGGATTCAGGTCCACTGGTATCTTTCCTTTCAACCGAGATATCTTCCCACAGGAAGCCTATGCACCATCCATGGTCACAGACAGACCCAACCCTGACGAGCTATCTGACCAGCCATCTACTTCAGCTGACCTACCAGCACCTAACATCACAGGGCCTGAGTCATCATCACTTTCTGGTAGTTCTGTCTCTCCCAGCCATCCAGGATACATATCTCCAATAGAAATAATGCCATTCCCAAAGGTGACGGCAACAAAGCCTAAAAGGAAACGTACAAAGGTGAAGACACGAATCTTGACTGACACACCTGAGAAGTTGTTGTTGGAAACAAGTCAAAAAGAAAAAGAAGAGAAGAAGGCTGGAGAACTTCTCAAGAAACAGGGTGCAAAAAAGTAGGGATATGGCTCATCTTACACCAGTCCTATGCTCAACTTACCCCATTAAGGGGGTAAGTTGTGCCACAAGACCACTTTTTTTAGACATGCTTTTGAACAGTTATGTTTCACACTCATTCTGTTGTTTGAAGGGATGCACAACAACCTGAAATATTGAGAATTAACTTTCTTATATGCAGATATATTAGTTGGCAACAAAACTATGATTGCTTTGATGTAGTGATCCTAAATATAAAAAATGGCTCATCTTACCCCAGTCTCCCTATGTGATCCGACTTACGTAATTTTCAACTTACGAACGGCCCGTAGGTACGGAACTTGTTCGTAAGTCAAGGACTACCTGTATATGAATATTATGTCTTCTAAACTCACAAATTGAGTAAGCATGGGTTAATTAACCTCTTTTCAGCTGACTGCTTCTGGGGTTCTTGCACACTCTGATCATAGGTGTTTCCTGGATGTTGACTGGCACATGGGCTTGTATATGCACAAATCAAAAGAACCCCAAGTAGATGCTGTATATAAACCCTGTTTTTAATTGCACTTCTACAACAACCTCTTCAGACTTTCTGTCCTCTGTTAAACACGTGATCTGCAATAGCATAGAAGAAATCACCTCAAAGCCTCTTATATGTTCTTAAGCATAAATCTAAAACGAGTACAAAGCCCAGCTTAGGAACAGTAGTTGAACTCTTCAAGTATAGAATACTTTGAGAGCTTTTAACTTTCCCACAGGAAAAACTAAATATGCTCTGATGGTCTGAAGATTCTTCTATGAACAAGGTACAAAATAAGATGTATTGTTAACTAAATTAAGAACACCTCCCAGAAAATATAATAAGAAGCCATATTGAGGCTGTAACATACAACAAGTCTTTGTAGTTACAGTATTTAAAATGTACACAAACCAAGAAGGGATTTTATACAAAATGGCTTTGGACATAAAAATAAATCAGTGTTTGGTCTACTAAGGACATTTTATTTTGAAAGAAGGCCCCTTAATAACAGATTGTAAAGTACACAATGATGAGTACTACACAATAAATTTGTTTAAAAAACTAAAAGAACTACAATATAAATAATCTAAATAACCAAATGTAGAGGAAGCAGTGTGCATTTAAATAATGCCATCAGTCACAAACATTTAAAAAATAACCTGAAGTTTTCCTATGATTTATATAAAAAAACAGGCCCTAGTTAAATAATAAAAGCCCACTGTAACCTTCAGATTTTTTTACTTGATGTTTTACGTAATTCTTTACCTACTGCTTTAGACAGTTAATGCAAATGCCATTATTAAAAACAGAATGAAACAGGACCTTAAATTGAGCCTTGAGGGACTCCTTAACATTTTCTAACAACCTGTACCTTCTTCAAAAACATGCTGCGATCCATCTGAAAGTGGCTTTTAGGCTACCCTAAAGCCACATCACTCAACCCATTGTCATGAAGTCTATTTAACAGACTCAATATTATAAATGAATATTATAGATGTATTTGCAAAGTTCATAGTCAATTTTCAAACAAAATGCTACTTAATGCTACAAGTTTTTATTTGAAACTTAAGAAAAAGCAATGAATAGTATTCCAACATAATAACCTGCAAAAATGTATTTTTCAAAGTTCACTGTTTAGGTTTGTCCACTTCATTTAAAATGTGTCCTCCAGGAGACTGCCAGACCTCTGAAAGATGAGATTTTAGCTGCCATCACTGTTATTTATTGCCGTTTTACTCATCTATACAGTACTCTTCTTTTTTTTTTATTTGACAATCCAACTAGTTTCGAGTTACGTATAATCTCCCAGATCTCTGAGGCCTCTCCAACATCAGTATGTATGTCGATGAGTATGCGCTGTGTTTTTCAGGGAGTTCAGGTTCCGTAAACGTGCCCAGTCTGTTGATGATGAAAGCAGCATGGAGCTAGCAGAGTCCCTCCAACCTCTCACCTTATCTGAGTTTCTCAAAGAGTATGTCTTTTCCAACCGCCCAACACAAGAAAACTAACCCACGATTACACCTGACAACAAACAGTGCAAAGTGAAATACTGTACTGTACATTTTGTTTGCATGTTTCTAATTAACCTCTTCTTCATCTACAGTTGTTTTCACAGCTCTGCTTGGAAGAGAACACCACCATCTTTTCTACTTTACTAACAAGATTTTTCTGAATGTAAACTATTTGCTCTAATGGTTTTCACCAGAAAAGCCTACCTGTGCATATTCATCTTTTGAACTAACCCGGTCTATGAAATTAAGAAATTAAATACTCCTTCGGATTCACCTCCTGCACCTCCTTGTAGTGCTTCGTTTTGTTGTCTTGTTGACCCAACACAAGATGGGACAGGTCTTTGAAAGCTGTGTGACTACCTGCTAACAATGATCTTGTTAAAGTCTAACAAACTAAATATGATTGTTTTTTACAGGATAGAAGAGGAAGAGTTAGAGAAGTGCAGCATTCCTACCAAGACGGAGTCGGACAAGTACAAAGTCATTCGGACTTTTAGTTTCTTGAAGAGCAGGATGTCCAGTACCCGCAACAAGAGCAAGGTAAAAGCAAAGCACAAACCCCCAGTTTAGACTACCGTAGAATACTCTCTCTCATGTGTAGTATTACTCATCAGATCCATCCTGCTTTGTCATACTGAGAAATGTATTTCTGATTCTGGTTAGGTTCTGAGCCAGCTTAACCTAAACCTAAAACCAGTTCAGAACCTATAAGCCCAGTTTGGATTCATGTTAACAACACAATCTACAAGCTATTTCTAAAACAAAGATTTTTGAAAAGAGTCAGAGTCAGAGATTCTTTATTGTCATTCGCATCACATGTGGTATTAGCCTGGCCCTCGCCTTCCTGCACAGCTCCGCTCAATTCTCATTTCCCTTCACTGCACAGTCTGGGACTTCTCTCATAGACAAGGATTTCTCCGGTAGATTTTTGACCGGACCAATCAGAGAACAGAAGGGGCGGAGTTTTTGGCCCCTAACCTACGCCCCCACCTGTCCCAGCGCAGCCAGCTCGCAGCCGCATGTTCTCATTCAAAGCGATGCAGGACTGTTTTATATGTGACACAAATTTATTAATTTCCCCTTCTTAATCCCTTATCTGGAGTTTTCTTTTGTTTTTTTCCCAAAAGTCAAGTGTTCGCTCCCTCCTCCCTCCTCCTCCTCCTCCTCTCCCTCCGCTGAACAAGGAAACGTCTCAGGTTGTCACGAGAGAATTAAAGTCAGGTTTTAAGTTGCTGCCCGAGTCCCATCAGATTTCCTGGTCTTCTGGTGTGTTGGACCAGCGCTCCATGGTTTTATTTTATTTTATTAGGACGTTTTATTATCATATAAACACAGAATATACAACGGAGCGAGAGAAAATTCAGCAGGAGGCGGAGCTGAAGTCAAGTTCAGCAGACCACGGGGGAGCAGCCATCAGCAGAGCCCACGCCTCCAGCAAGAATCGTTTTTCAATGGACAGGTCCCAGACCCTTGTCTGAAGCGAAGTGAAGGACAGGGTCTGGTTTTAACCAGGCTAATGTGGTATATGTGATGAAACAAGATTATGTACACAGGGTCCCAGTTACATCCAACAATAAAAAGTAAAAGAAAAATAGTAATAACATCTAGGATATGAACTAAGAAAAACATCAACTAAAAATACACTAAGCACTAATATAATAGAAAAACATTTCTCCAAACAGCAGCATGAACTTGAGTCTGTATGAGCAGATGAGCACGAATGAACACAGCAACATGAAACAGATCAGCAGCAACATGAAACAGATCAGCAGCAACATGAAACAGATCAGCAGCAACATGATGTGATTTTTCACAGTGATTATTCTGGTTAGATATTCATGAGTCTAACAGCCTCAGGGTAGAAGCTGTTCCTCAGTCTAGTGGTTCTACACTTAATGCTCCTCAACCTCCGTCCTGAGGGGAGCAGGGCAAAAACTGTAGCCGTTTTCGCATTGCATGGCCCTCCCCAGTCCGGCTCGTCCCTGGTTAGCCCAGAGCCAGCCCTGGCCTGCCACCGTTCATTACGCATTATGTGGAGAGCAAGCCTTGAAGTGGGTGGGGTGTTCACTTGACGTGGGTGGAGTGTTCACTTGACGTGGGTGGAGTGTTCTTGTGTGCGCGCTTACAGTGTTTTAAGAGCGGACACGCCGCTAAAAAATGTTTGTTAGCTGAATATATAATATTAGTGTTTCTGAGCTAAAAAAATTTTAATGACTGATTACAATGGACCTTACCAAGCTCCGCCCAGAAATGCCCCCTAAGCTCCAACATGGCTGCACGTCTCCCAAGCGCAGCATTGGTGTCAATGGAAAACATGGCGTCGACTGACTCAGCAGGGTATTTCTGAGTCGAATAGTGTATCATTTCTGCCAGATTCCAACAAAATATCAGCCATGACAATGGACAGGGGAACCAACAAGTTCATGTTATTTTTTTTTTGTGGACGTTATCAAGTTGTTTGATCCACGCGATGCCTCCAAACAGCGTGCGCGTCACCGCTAATGCTACTGTCTGATGGGGAAAACATCAGCTCCTCACACGCTCAGGCTCAGCATTATTACAGCTGTGGACAGGATCACTGATGCCTATTGTCCTGCAAGGCTGGGTAAGTCAGGCATTCATGGTTTTGAGGGTTACTTTTGAAATCAGCGATTTCTATTGTTGGCAAAAGTTTGTGTGCCTTGGTCGCAAAGCTAATGCTAACTGTAATCTCCATTCATTCCTTAAGTGGTTGGTTAGCCGTTGCTGCTTTAGCTGCTAAACACGCCGACAGCGACTTTTGTGAGGGCAAACGAGCTCAGCCGTCCGGTGTGTTAGTTAAAATCCAGCCTTCGTGTCACGATTTTGTGCAGTTTTAGGTGAAATCGACAGTAGAGCTCGTTGTGTTAGCTAGCTCATGTGGAGTTAGCAGAGCTGTTTCTTCCCAACTTCCAGGACGTTCAGTGAACTGTGGCTTTCTCTCATCGTGACCGCGTGTTGTTAACTAGCAGGTTTCAAAAGCAGGTCAACCCTTCTCTGCTGGTGAAAGAAATAATTGTTCAGTTTTGTGGTCGTGCACAAGCTTTGATCCAAGCAAGGCATTCAGTTTCACATATAGGGAAACGGTGAATTTTACTTCCACAAATACGGTCAGGGTACCTGACATCTCCTGTACAGATACCCCACTGACGGTGGAGGACCATTTTTCCAGCCCTGACGCAGAAAAATTCTGCACGTATGCTAGCTAGCAATGTAAGTAGCATGTGGTGCCGGTCTCACAAACGCTACTGTAGCGTTTGTTTTGTGAGACCGGCACGCACGTGGAAGCTGCGCTGTGACGTGTTATGGGCATTAGCCAATGAAACGCGGCCCTGTGGGCGGAGCTTGGTAAGGTCCATTCAGCTTATGTTGGGACGTAAATAACACGAAGCACGCACCCATAGCCTACAGAGCATTTCCGCCTTTCTATAAAGTTCTATAAAATATAACTAATATTCTCTAACTCTTGCGCGTAGCCAGGGTTTTAAAATATAACTGATAATCTCTAAATCCTGCGCGCGCCAGAATTTTACAAGCGGCGAATCCTTCATAAGAAAGGTTGACTCCAAAAAAATAATAAGCCGCCGTGGCTGAATGGAATAAGCTCTCGGCTTTAAGCTCATATTTTATCTTGACCCATAGGCTACGAGTTCGAATCTCAGCTGGGTCAAGTTATTTTACGTTTGTCTTTTATTGGAGAAAATAAAAATAAGTAGTTTGTGTTAAACTAAACACTAACTACTTCTTTCCTTTCCTATGAAGGATTCGCCGCTTGTAAAATTCTGGCGCGCGCAGGATTTAGAGATTGTCAGTTATATTTTAAAACCCTAGCTATGCGCAAGAGTTAGAGAATATTAGTTATATTTTATAGAACTTTATAGAAAGGCGGAAATGCTCTGTAGGCTATGGGTGCGCGCTTCGTGTTATTTACGTTCTAACATAAGCTGAATTGTAATCAGTCATTAACAAAAATTTAACTCAGAAACACTAATTCAGCTAACAATTATTTTAGGGGTTTCTGTAGTTAAATATTAATGAAATCAGCTCGCGCTGAGGTTGTTGTTTGAATGAGTCCCGCCCCTGCTGCAAACAACGAATCAAATGTGAGCAGTACATGACGTCAAACTGGGTCCGTGGGGCTCGGCCCGATAAGAACCACGGTGGAGATGGTTCCAAAACGAGGGCGGATCCCGGGCGGAAAAGGAAAATGCGAACACGCCGAACCTGGGTTAGAAGCAGGGTGGAGCCGGGGAGGGCCGTGCAATGCGAAAACGGCTTGTGTGTGCTGGGTGAGTGGGGTCCTTCATGATGCAGGTGGCTCTCTTCTTGCATCTGGAGGTGTAGATGTCTGTGATGGTGGGGAAACTTGACTCCAAAAGAGATATACAGAAGCAGAGCAACTTCTTACTGTGCTTTTCCCAAACACAAAATATTTGATTTTTTTTTTAAAGATATACATTATTATTGTTATTTTTGTATTTCACTGAAAACTACTGACGCAATAAACAATAAATCAATTAATTGCATGATAAATGAAAATCATTGAACTCATTTTCATTTATGGGCTTTATTGTTTCTTCGTCTTTCTACTGAAGACACTGGATGACAAAAGGCTCAACTCCGGTGCTCTTCACTGACCCCTCCCTTTCTCTTTTCTCTTTAAAATCTGTTTTTACAATCCAAAATCGCATTTTTGGATCATTAAAAGCAGATAAGCTGAGAAGCTAAGCTATGAGCCAAGCTAACATGCCGACCTCGGGAAAAACCTGCCTTGTCGAAGCTCCAAAATTCACAGTTGAAACCCGTGCCTTTGTGTAAAAAGTTGATTTTTTTCTGCAAAAAGAAGCTGAGAACTTTACTGATTTATTTATTAAAAGCTTTGTGTGAAAAATGCTATGCTAAAGAGCTCAAACCAAACCGAGCATCCGCCATTTTGAGAACCAAAGAAAGAGAGCGCATGTCACATCAAGGGGCCATTTTTCTTAGAGACACGCTGCTCGCTCCCTCACTATCCATCCTTCAGTTCAAACTGTCATGTACTGCCACCTGGTGGTCGAAAAAAGGTACTACTACATGAAAAAAATCAACCAACATTTCCTCTTAAATTTGACAATAATTACTAATTATTGTCAAATTTCAAACAATATTTTCATTTATCGCAATAATTTCTGAGACAATCAATCGCCCAGCAAAATTTGTAATTGTGACAGGCCTACTGTATACGTGCTGCACGCTCAGAAAAGTTCACAGGTTGGGTTTAGTTGGATCTTATCACAGAGCTCCCAGGTGTAGTATGTGCAGTTCCTTCTGCAGTGTTTTTATTCAGTTTTGTTTGTGAAGCACCTTATGGTTTTTATCTGTGGCTCTGTGCCATATGGACAGACTGAACCTATTTGACTGATCTAGATAATAAAACATAGTAGGGGGTTAAGATTCACAGCTCCAGACTGTTTTTTCTTTCTGTGAGGCACAAGCAGGAAACGATTCTGGGAATAACTCAAGGTCGGAGTGACAGAACAATCCCGGTGTCCGGCCTTCTTCCTTTTAATGATTAAACCCTGTGGTTGAGTCAGCACCGAGGCTGGAAACCCTCCCAGCTTGCATTGTTGTTTGTGCCATGATCAATTTCCTGTTATGGTGGACTTTCTTACTGTCTGGATAAAGGTGGGGGCTGAACCCACGCTATTTTACCCTCCACGAGGAAGAACAAGAACTTTACAGAAACCTTTTCAGGAGGTTGAGTGCTACTTATCACGTCTTGTCTCTCCGTATGGCCTCAATGTTGACTCCTATGTCACTGGCATGGTTTTCAAAGGGGAAAGGGAAGGACAGAGACGCCAAGGACAGGCAGCTAAATGGACATCGCTTTGCATCAGGCTCCTGTTTAGGCTCCACGCTGTGTGTGGTGTGCAACAAACCAGCTTCTGGAAAAGACCTTCTGCACTGTTCAGGTCTGTGAAAGTTCACTTCAGACAAACAATTTGTTCTACAGATTCTTTAAAAATACCTTTATCTTTCAGGCTGCACTACTATTGTCCATAAGGGCTGTAAGGAATCCATCCCACCGTGCCTGAAAGTGAGTGTTGTCCTGAAATGATTGATTTTGTTCTTCTCGGCTGGAGAGTTGTTTATGAGCTTTAATCACAATCTCCTTTATATTACTTAGAAACTTCAGGATAAATATGCCGTAACCATGGTGAAAAACAAGACTGCATCCCTCCCACAGAGTGAGTTTTGAGTCACCTATCACTGAATTTCAGCCAGTTTACACCAGGGGCGCTTCCGGAAAGTTTTTTTAGGAGGGTTGCCAGCAGATGGGGCCACAAAAATTAAAAGCCTTAACAGAATAACAGAGCCTGTCCTGTTGTTTCTTTAATAATAATAATAATAATAATAATGTCACATTTTTGTCATCTGTGTATGTTTCCATACAAGACGAAATTTGACTCTAAGATCTTGAATTCTGGTATAAGGAAACCGGCTTTCTGTGCCATATAGATTATTTTGGTCAACTTAGAGTTGTTGTCTTTTTTTTAATATAACTTAGCATTTATGTTTTTAGTTTAAATTTGTTTTTAAATGTTTAAACTTTTTAATGTTTATGAAGTTTCACATATTATAAATTGCTAGAAAAAAACAAAAAATCCACACCGAACAAAAGCGTTGGACTCCAAGGTGGACCAGCGGGAGGGTCGGCAAATTCATAGACCCCTCTGGACCCCTCCCCCTCCAGCGGCACCCCTGGTCTGCACCAACAGTTTTCTGGAGCCTTTGTTTACATTTTGTTTATGACTGCAGATGATTATGATAATAAAAATGAGCTTTGTCTGTTTTAACCCTCAGATTTCACAGTCAGAGACAGTCCCACTCAGTCTGTGGTTCATATGTCTTCCTCTCAACCTGTCATGATCCCAAAGGAGAAGAAGGAAACTGTGACACCCTCATGCTCTCTCTCTGGAAGTCTCCCCAACAGTGACAGGTCAGTAAGTGCACATTTTATTCAATAAACTGATGTGATGAGGTGGTACAACAAGCCTGTGTATCCTCTTTGCCACAGTGTGCTCAGTGAGAGTTCAGAGACAGAATCTGATGCCCTGAAACTGAAGAGCCAATCAGAAGAGTTCCTGCCAACTCCACTGTCCTCTGCCTCCAACGAGTCATTCTTTGGAGATGGTATGAAATTATTAAGCCTTGTTCATTTCGGGGAATTTAACAAATTCATGCAGCCAAAGATTGTTTTTCCTGTTGGAAGAAAAATAGAATAAATATGATTGGATTTTTATCTTGGTAAAAAGTTTAGTTCAGTTTTTTTATTTGAACAAAAAAGAGAAAAGGCAACTTACAGCGTACAGATTGCAAAAAATTTAATGGGTTGAGCATGAACTTCCTGATGCATTCTGGGCTCAAACCTGCATCCTCAGGATTACACCGTGGCACTGACCACAGAGCTACTGTGGCTTAAACATTTAAAAATAATGAACGGAGTTCCAATTAAAAGCCATATGACATTAACTAATTATTTTAAAATGCTTGATTAAATTCTAGTCTAATTAAAATATACCAGTAATTAAAAATATGCATTCCTTGAATGAATGCATATCACCCACCACTGTACATGTCAGAGTTTAGACTTCAAAATAAGGTTGTGCACAATCTCTTGCAGTATGAGGTCATACTCAGAGCGTGAGCTGCTGATGGCTCTCAGTTACTGACTTCTAGTGTTACCTTGATCTCAGTAAAACTGCCTGAGTTGTCAGAGAGTGGCCATCTTGAATTGGACTCAGAAACATTTATGGATTTAACTTCCAGCTGTGAATTCTTCCAATCAGAGCTGACCACTTGCAGTCAAACCACAAATATAATTATCTTCACAGATTTTCACAAACTGCAATTAATGTGTT
>JBBPBX010003397.1:0-74210 GCA_038048925.1 Garcialebias charrua
GCCGACGACAAAGGTGTTCCGGCCGACGACAAAGGTGTTCCGGCCGACGACAAAGGTGTTCCGGCCGACGACAAAGGTGTTCCGGCCGACGACAAAGGTGTTCCGGCCGACGACAAAGGTGTTCCGGCCGACGACAAAGGTGTTCCGGCCGACGACAAAGGTGTTCCGGCCGACGACAAAGGTGTTCCGGCCGACGACAAAGGTGTTCCGGCCGACGACAAAGGTGTTCCGGCCGTTGCTGGGCGTTACTCTGGTCGCCCGCCTGACGTATCGCCGCTCGATGGACGACCTCCTGGACGTCCTCCTGAACTAACTGATGGCGATGGGCGGCCTCCTGGGCGACCCCCGAATCTGGCTGATGGCGATGGGCGACCTCCTGGGCGACCCCCGAATCTGGCTGATGGCGATGGGCGACCTCCTGGGCGACCCCCGAATCTGGCTGATGGCGATGGGCGACCTCCTGGGCGACCCCCGAATCTGGCTGATGGCGATGGGCGACCTCCTGGGCGTCCCCCGGATCGGGCTGATGTTGGCCCGCCGTCCTGCCTGTTGCCTCCCTCCGCCCGCCCTTGTTCTTGTGGGGTCCGTCTTGGGGGTGTCAGGTGCCACCCTTGAGGGGGGGGTTATGTCAGGTTCTGTCCCTGTCTGTTTTCTTTAGGCTCTGTTTCTTTATGTTATTTTGTGTTTCCCCTCCTGCCATACTTTGTTATTCTGAGCTTTGTTTACTGGTTTCTGTGTATCTCATTCAGTCTCTGTCATTTCCCACTCCTCAGTCTGTCTCTCTGTGCTCAGGCCTTCAGCATTAATCATTCACAGCTGGTCCTCATTCTAATCACCCCAGGTGCTCCTCACTGTCTCGTTTGTGTCAGTATATAAACTCTGTGTATTCACTCCTTGAGCACCGGGGCTTTGTCTTTCCACGGTGTATGATCTGCTCATCTCCTCTCCTCTCAGTAAGTGTTTTTGTTCCATCAGCATTATTATTTTTGTTAAATAAATCATTATTCATTTTACATTCGTGAGCCAGTCTGTTTTTCTGCATGTGGGTTCAAACATTAAACAACAGATCATGACAGGGAGGTGGTGTTGCGAAGGTCTGGCGGTAGGGCGTTGCAGAGGTGAGGGGCAGAGCAGGTGAAGGCCCTGCTCCCCATGGTGGAGAGGTGGGCAGAGGGTACATGGAGATGTAGTGAAGAGGAGGATCTGAGAGAGCGTGATGTGATGGAGATTTGCAGGAGGTCAGATAGATAAGGAAGGGCAAGATTGTGGATGGCTTTGAACGTGAGAAGTAGAATTTTGAAGATGATGCGTGATTTAACCAGGAGCCAGTGGAGCTGCTGCAGGATAGGAGTGATGTGGTTATAGTAGGAGGTTTGAGTGATGACACGGGCAGCTGAGTTCTGGACCATCTGTAACTTGTGGAGAGATTTGTTGGGGAGGCCGTAGAGAAGGGAGTTGCAGTAGTCAATACGGGAAGTCACAAGGCTGTGCACCAGGATGGCTGTGGAGCGGGGTGTGAGAGAAGGACGGAGACGGTTAATATTACGGAGGTGGAAATAGGCAGACCGAGTAATATTGTTGATGTGTGAAGTGAAGGAGAGAGTGGTGTCGAGGATGACACCGAGGCTCTTGACCTGAGGGGAGGGGGATAGAAGAGAGTTGTTAAGGGGGACGAGAAGATGTTCTGATTTTGAAATAGAGTTTTTGGTACCAACAAGAATTATTTCTGTTTTGTTACTGTTTAGTTGAAGGAAATTGTTAGAAAACCAGTGATTTAGCTCAATGAGACAGTCGGTGAGGATGGAGGGTGGGTGGGTGGAGTTAGGTTTTGATGACAGTTAGAGCTGTGTGCAGAGGTGGGTAGAGTATTCAAAATTTTTACTCAAGTAAAAGTATTGTTACTTGAACCAAATATTACTCAAGTAAAAGTAGTGAGTAGGCATCCAAAAATTTACTTGAGTAAAAGTAAAAAAGTACTTTGATTATAACCTACTCAAGTAGTGAGTAACTGCGGAGTACCATCTCGTGTCATTAAATTATAACATGCAAATGGATTTACAAGGAAACATAACTTTTAATGAGAGTGAACATTGTTATAGATAACACAAAGGCAATACCAGCCAAAAGGATTTAGTAATAACCCCCTCTTACAGTCAATCAAATCAAACAACAGTCATCTTTAAGCGATTTAACAAAAAAGAGAAATAAAAAAACAGTTCACCTAACTATCGAACTGCAAAGCAACATATATACAGTAATAGTATTTCATTTATATTTTTGCAATAGTCCAGTTTTGATCATGTAATCATCGTTTTTGCATTTTTTACTTCAGTCTCCAAACCGTTCCATCAAGCAAAGGACTGTGTATTCTTGAACTTAGAACAATAGACAACATAAACTCAGTGAAACATTATTCAATAATGTGACTGTTGAGCTTTAAGAGTAGCTGGCTCTCAAGGTTTTTGCAGTGAAGCTGTGATCTCTTAGCAGTAAAAAGGAGTCCTGCATGACTAAAGAGTCTCTCACAAGATGCAGACGCTGGAAGACTTGTGTTGACTTTGAGTGACAACCGCTTGATTTGAGGAAAGGAGTGTAACAGAGCCATACCTCCAGTGGATGGACATGAAAGATACCTCTCCAGCTCTCCTGATTTGCTGGTCTTAATGGATCCAAAGAAGTCTTCTTCATCAGAGCGGCTGCTGTTTGGGCTGTTGTCATCAGTGTTAGTGTCCAAGTGATCCTTGATGTAGTTGAGACCTTTAAAAACATTTTTTGTCAAGAATTACTTCTGTACACTTATGCATTATTTATAGTACATGTTAGCCTGGCCCTCGCCTTCCTGCACAGCTCCGCTCAATTCTCATTTCCCTTCACTGCACAGTCTGGGACTTATCCCATAGACAAGGATTTCTCCGGTAGATTTTTGACCAGACCAATCAGAGAACAGAAGGGGCTGAGTTTTTGGCCCCTAACCCACGCCCCCACCTGTCTCAGCGCAGCCAGCAGCGAGCATTCGCATGTTCTCATTCAAAGCGATGCAGGACTGTTTGATATGTGACACAAATTTATTAATTTCCCCTTCTTAATCCCTTATCTGGAGTTTTCTTTTGTTTTTTTGGCCAAAAGTCAAGTGTTCGCTCCCTCCTCCTCCTCCTTCTCTCCCTCCGCTGATAAGGAAATGCCCCCACCTATCTGTCCCAGCGCGCAGCCGCATGTTCTCATTCAAAGCGATGCAGGACTGTTTGATATGTGACACAAATTTATTAATTTCCCCTTCTTAATCCCTTATCTGGAGTTTTCTTTTGTTTTTTTTCCCCAAAAGTCAAGTAATCGCTCCCTCCTCCCTCCTCCTTCTCCTCCTCACCCTCCGCTGAGTGTATGAACAAGGAAATGCTTCAGGTTGTCACGAGAGAATTAAAGTCAGGTTTTACGTTGCTGCCCGAGTCCCATCAGATTTCCTGGTCTTCTGGTGTGTTGGACCAGCGCTCCATGGTTTTATTTTATTTTATTAGGACGTTTAATTATCATATAAACACAGAATATACAACGGAGCGAGAGAAAATTCAGCAGGAGGTGGAGCTGAAGTCAAGTTCAGAAGACCACGGGGGAGCAGCCATCAGCAGAGCCCACGCCTCCAGCAAGAATTGATTTTCAATGGAGAAAGTCCAGACCCTTGTCTGAAGCGAAGTGAAGGACAGGGTCTGGTTTTAACCAGGCTAAGTACATGTATGTAATGTTTTGTAATGTGCACACACACACACACACGCACACTGATGTTTTTATATTTACCAGATTTTAAGATGTTCTCATCTGTAGTCCAGTTTGTTTTGAATTTAGGTAGGAGTATAGCTGCAGCGATGAGCTCAGGTTCTTTCATCATCTCAGCAAAACGTTTCTGAATGCCACCCAGCAGGGCATCGATGAGAGGTGCACACACTTTGCAAGATGATACCAGCTTCTTCAGCTTGTCTTGCAACTGGTGTAGGGTTGGCAGGAGGAAGCCCATGTGCACAGATGATTCTCCTTGAAGAATGTTGAGGGCCATGGCAACAGGTTTCATCACAGCAACATACTCAGCCAAAAATCCCATTTCAGCTGGATTCAACCTTTAAATGAAAACTGAATTGTAATTTTTGTTGACATGTTAAATGTGCAGTGCATGTAAACACATACTTACAATATAAAAGTTAATCATTTTAATAATACTTTTAATGTGTTTATTAACATGAAGCCAACTTACATCTTGATCTGCAATGCTGTGCATACATTGCGAAATGCAGATTCTCCCTGTTCTTTGTGAATGCGCACCACTCTTTCAACAGCTAGGTACACAGAGTTCCAACGGGTTTGATTAGGTCTGAGGAACTGCAGCTTGCATTCACGTTCAACAGTTTCAAACCCCTTGCTTGACCTGCTTGTTTTATTCCACAGAGCAGTACATTTAGCAAAAGAAGATCGAGATAGTCTTCTATAGGTTTCATGCTGGCCCACTTCTGCACGAGTGGCATCAACTGTTGAAATGAGATTCAGGAGATGGCATGCACATTTTTGGTGTTTTGGAAGTTGGTACTCAAGGCCGGTGTCATCATCCAGAATGGCAGCTACATCGTGATAATCCATCTCTGACTCACTTTCGTCTTCTGATGCTTCGTCCATGATGGAGTCTTTCTCCTCTTGTCTAGTGACATCTTTATCTTCTTTTTCATCCACACCATACAAACGAAAGGCTTTCAAGAAGTTGGAGCCACTGTCAGTTGTTGTTCTGGTCACCTTTTCCCTGATCTGATATTCAGAATGTATTCCTTCTAATGCAGCAGCAAGGACATCAAATGTGTGTGAGCCTTTAACACGCTGACAGGCCAAAGCAGCAGATTGCCTCTCTAGTGTGGTAGGTTCTATCCAGTGACAGGTGACACCTAAATAACTACGCTGTCTGGCAGTCCAGCAGTCTGTTGTGGTGGCAACATGGTTCACAGCGCTCAACTTTTGAATGATTATGCTCTTCAAGTTCTTTGCAGCTTCTTGTATTCTACAGCATAATGTTTTTCTTGTCATTAAAGTGCAATTAGGATGAAGAGATTTAATTATGTTCTTAAAGGATGGTGCCTCAACCACAGAAAATGGTTGGCTAGCTTCACAGACAAAATTTACAATGAGCCTATCCAGCTTTGCCTGTGTTACTCGTGGAGAGATGAGGGAATCTGTGATTTTCACACTCTTCATCGGTGGCTCATTAGAAGAGGAGGATTTTCGCTTCTTGTTGGAATCTACCAACTCAGTATATTTCATCAAGCTGTTCGGATGGATTCTCTGTTCACAAAAAAATAAAAATAAATAAATAAAACAAATAATAATATATAATCCACACATCAAACATTTCAGATAAACCTATTACATTTTCAAAGACATGCCAAATCATTGAGTTAATAATACCGGTAATTATTATTTAAAAAAGCTAAGTCTGGTCCTTTGGACATTCAAAAAACAAAACAAAGCTTTGTTTTGTTTTTTTAATGTCCAGAGGACCAGACTTAGCTTTTTTAGATTTTTCTACCTGGATTATTGAGCATATATCAGGGAATAATAATTATTATGATTACCGGTAACTTGTTTGACCCGTGTCTTTACCAGGGCAAAAACTCAGTAAAATAGTAGTTTAACCAGTTACTGCTGACTTCCAGAAACTAGCTATTCACATGTTAACAGAGGGCATCAGCCTTGATCGTCAAAGTATAGGTCACTGATGGCTGCTTGCTATTCAACAGTAGCTGAGTGGCTCTTCACATTCTCAAGGTACAAACAATGGGGAGACCGGTCCTTTTCTGTTGCCGGTCCAAAAGCCTGGAACAGCCTCCCCCTTGAGCTGCGTGCCACCTCTGATCTGACTCTGTTCAAAACCAGACTGAAGACCCACTTGTTCAAAAAAAGCTTTCTTCTATTATTATTATTATTCTTACATACTCTTGATCGATCGAGAGAGAGAGAGATACACTATCACATACAATGCTGTTATTGCATCACTCAGCCCTCTGTGAGCAGCATAACAACCGTAATTAGCATAACAACAATAACAGAGGGCTGAGTGATACTAGCAATAACAGCATTGTAAGAGGGGGACAGTTGAACCCGGAGGCCTCCACCTCTGTTTAATGATGGACAGTTTCTTTTCACAAAGATGGCCTCCTTTACTCCTCTCTCAAACCATCGTTCCTCTCTATCAAGGATGTGAACATCTTCATCCCTGAAAGAGTTGGCCTATACAAACGTATTGATCACTTGAAACATTTTCAAAATAAACATTTTACAAGTCTTTTTTGTAAACATATTATTTGTTTAGTGAAGTAAAGACACTATTTTTTATATAAAGCAAGTATTTCTTTATTCATTCAACCTTCATTTATGATATTGAAATCAAGAAATACCTTATTTTTTTATCAAAAGTATTTATGTTTACGGTAATGAACTCAGACTATCGGTATTTTGTTTTATAAAAACAAGTATTTCTGTTTAATAAAGTCAAGAAAGACCATTATGTTTTTTTAATATTTTTGTTTTTAGCTACATTAGCATTTTGCTCATGTGTGCTCACAGAGTGTGAACACGTTTTTAGTAACACACCACGTAACATTCAATAGTCACATCATACACAGTTTTAAAGTTATGCATGCTGTTGTAATAGAGCTGACATCATTACACACACAAAAAGAAAAAAATAAAGGTAAACTTACCGCAACGTGTTTTCTCAAATTTGACGTCGAGTTCATGTAGGCTGAAACATCTACAAGTTTTGGCAGACACAGCTGACAGCGCATGATGTAACTGTTCTTTTTAGACGACTGAAAGGTGAACATAGATCGTATGTGAGGCCAGAGGTGCTCTGAATTCGCTTCGCCAGCTTCTGTCGCCATTCTTTCAGGAACCGTCCGAACGTCTTTCTCTCAAACCGCTTTCATCTCAAACCGAGTCCAGAATCTCAACGTCACTGGCCTGCGCCGGCTGCGTGGAGAGTTTGTTGTGGTCACGTGACTGGTTGGCTTCACTTGATTGGTTACATGTCAGGTGACAATAAGTAACGCAATAAATTTGCCGCAAATGTTTTTATATATTTTAAACAAAAAGTAACGGTAGCGATCGGCAGAAAGCCCATAGTAACGGAGTAAAAGTTGCAGTTTCCTCCCCTAAAATTTACTCAAGTAAAAGTATAAGTCTTTCACATTTAAACTACTCTCACAAGTACAATTTTCTCAAAAAGTTACTTAAGTAAATGTAACGGAGTAAATGTAACGCGTTCCTACCCACCTCTGGCTGTGTGTCTTCAGCATAACAGTGGAAATGGATGCCGTATTTGCGGAAGATGTGACCTAGAGGAAGGAGGTAAATGATGAAGAGGAGGGGTCCGAGGACAGAGCCTTGGGGGACACCCGTGGAGACAGGGGAAGACTGAGAGCGGAAGGATTTAAGCTGAATGAATTGAGTACGGTCAGAGAGATAGGAGGTGAACCAGTCTAACGGGGTACCTGAGATGCCAATGGAGGTTAGTCTGTTGAGGAGGATAGAATGACAGATGGTGTCGAAGGCAGAGCTTAGATCCAGAAGAATGAGGATGGACAGAAGACCAGAGTCAGCAGCAAGAAGGAGGTCGTTAGTAATTTTTACTTTTGCATCCCCCAGAGACACCAGTGGGAGCAGGGCCGTGCAGCCTCGACATCGCTCAGCCACACGCCTTCCCCCGCAAAAAAGGCAAGCGTACGATGGGGAGCAGCGGCCGAGACCCACAGCAGGACCGCCTCAGGCTGGCCAGTCATGGGCCAGGAACAGGTTTGTTCCTCGCCAAGCGGTTCAGCCGAGAACTTCCTCGACGAACCGGGACAGAAGGCAGAAGTTGGCCTGACAAAACAGGAGCACTTCATAGTTTTACAAGTTCGTTTGTCCATGTGGTATGGCAACCCAGACTTTTAATCCCAGACTTTATTTGTGAAAAGCAGCAAAAAGCTAGTGACATTTGTGTGTGCACAAAACAACATGTTTCTGCTATGTGTGTAAAAAAGACACTTTGTTCTTTAAAACATGAAAATAAAGTACCAAAAGCACAAACTGTCCTGTGTCTTGACAACAACAAAAAAAAAAAAAGAAAAACACAGCACCATTTTTATGAAAAGAGTCACGATAAAGGGAGAGGGCAATCATCTCTCCTCCCTCGTGAAATACAAGGTGTCAAGTCAGACAATGAACCTCAGCGGGGCATCAGGAGTCTGTCTGTAACATGTAGACTTCCTGGCGACAACTGGTGGACAGGTCGAGTAACCCCTCGCTGCAGCCTGCAGGACGGGGCGGGATCGTGCCCGAGGGCCGAGCCATACCATATATGGAAGTAGCGCCATTGCACTCCGGAAATAAAGGGGGCGCTGTTTCAATGATCACTTACAAATTCCTTAAAGAAGCGGGTCAGCTGCTCAGCGGTGTTTCCCATAGATAATATATACACCTATGGTGTTTCCAAGTACTGTAGAAGGTTGAAGAAGGGACACGTGAATGAAAATATTTTGAGGAATGATTCACAATGGAAACTTGGCAAAGTCAGCAGACCAAGTACACCTCGCTGCAGCAAACAGCGAGGGGTTACTCCAGCAGACGGTAATGATACTTTTTATAAGCATTTTTGTTATGTAGCAAATAAATATATTTATGTGAACTAGTAAAAATCGTAATTCCTTTAAGCTAAGATTGATGTTAGCATATGTAGCGTGCTGCATAGCGAAATCACGATCATAGTGCCTAAAAATAGATACCATTTTATAACTTTTAAAGTTCATTCTTTGTTTTCTTTCAGCAGATCCATGTATCTGTATGTAACATTCAAAAAGGGGAGATGTTACAACCTTATAGCAAAGATGACTCCTATAGATGTCCTCTTTGCTCCTACTCTGCTAAGGAGTCGTACAAGGTGGTGAACCATATTGCTAATACTGCTATGGTTCAACATAAAGGTTTTTAAAACACAATTTGATTAATACTAATGTTTGTGAAAGAGTTGTCAATTTTCTAATTTTGATGGTGTTTATTTGAATAGTTGTATGCAGTCCTAACTAATGTGAATTCTAAACCACCAAAGTTAAATCGAAATAAAATACTTTTTTCATTTTTAAAAAGTAAGGAGTAAGTAGGAAGTACACATAATTGAATTAAAATGTAAGGAGTAGAAGTAAAAAGTAGGCTGTAAAATAATTACTCCACTTAAGTAGAAATACCCAAAATTTCTACTCAAGTAAAGTAACAAAGTATTTGTACTTGGTTACTTGACACCTCTGACTGTTTCTGGCATAAATATGTGTACAAATTATGTATTTACTATTGTTAACGTTATTGATTTGATTTGGTTTGCAGAATTCTACATCTTCAGATGTGGTTTACCTTGTCACGGCGGCCCATCTCACTTTCATTGCCCATACTGTTTGTCAACACATGAGAAACGGGAGCGGTTTGTAAATCATTTAGTAAACCACACGATGACTTTAAGATCCCTGTCCAGCTGTGCAACAGCACAGCTACCTGTTCAGCCAGCTTCAACCAACATCCAGGCGGCCACAACAGCACCGCTACCTGTTCAGCCAGCTTCAACCAACATCCAGGCGGCCACAACAGCACCGCTACCTGTTCAGCCAGCTTCAACCAACATCCAGGCGGCCACAACAGCACCGCTACCTGTTCAGCCAGCTTCAACCAACATCCAGGCGGCCACAACAGCACCGCTACCTGTTCAGCCAGCTTCAACCAACATCCAGGCGGCCACAACAGCACCGCTACCTGTTCTGGACCATGGACAGAATTTGTTGCCAATGATGTCAAGGTGAGATGTTTGTAGGGGCAGGGATGTTAGGGAAAATAAGCATTTGTCCTTGAGGTACATGAATTGATAGTTATGTGTATTTTCTTGTTGGTTATAGTAATAAACAGTTTTTCATTTAAATTCCACAGGGATTGCCGAAACAAGGACTGTCCAACAACTGTGGAATGTTTGTAGTGATGGTAAGTTGCTTCCACTCAGCATATCCGTATTGTTTTGTGGGTTGTATACAAGTAATCACATTTTTCTTAACAGTATGCACTGTACTTTGTGATGGGAGCACCTTTTGATTTCACTGAGGTAAGGGCACACACAGGATTGAGTGCTTCATGGTTTGATGTTATGTCACAAAACTTTGACCTGTAATATCTGCAGATGGATATGATGACTATACGAAGGTGGTGGTGCATACTTATCTTGACAAACTTCCCTGTGAAGTAAGGACAATAATTGGCCTCTCTATGTGGCATTACATGAATGGTAGTATTTCTGTAAAGACTTCATTTGTGATTTTGAAAGATCTGGGGAACGGCTACGAAGAGAGAGAAAGAGGAAGAGAAATGATGAAATGGTTGAAGCCAGGAGAAAATGTAAGGTAAGATATAGTTTTGAAAAATGTAATTGTTAGTAAGTGTATTTGCCATGCACAGTTGCACTAAGTTTTTTGTTTGAAAGAAAATCATGATCCAACAATCAAGGATTGAATCAATTAGGTACTGGTCTTTATTTGAGGTTTTAAGAAACTATGTATAAATATGTATTTTGCCAGAGTCATTGTGCTGATGACCACACCTATGCACGAACAACCCAGCCAGATCTTGAGGTTGGTCACACCATCCATAATTAAGAATTGTCACTTGTACTTGTGAATTTCAGGTGTGTGTGTGTGTGTGTGTGTGTGTGTGTGTGTGTGTGTGTGTGTGTGTGTGTGTGTGTGTTGTTTTTTGTGGTCTTCACTTTGCAGGTGCAACAAATGCCACCAATTTTACAGGTAAGATGAATTCTTATACATATAGTTGTTCATTCTTTGATGTTCTTACAATGCACAATTGGGGTGTTTTTCAGATGCCTTCGCATGTACTTGAGGCTGTGCTCCAAGAGGTGGTCCTAACAGAGGGAGATGTTGCTTACCTCACTTTGGCATTGACCTGCAAGCGGTTTCGATCTATTGTGTCTGATCCAGTTTTCAGGAAGAAGGCCCACTTTGCATGGCTGGATGGTAATGATGTTTTTACTTGTTTTCACTTAAAACATGAAATTACATTTTACCTACATTAAAATTATCATTTACAGGGGAGGTCAACTGGAGTAAATTCTCAGCATCTTACAGGGCAGAACACAGAAAACCCTTTGCTGTGATAACATGTTCTTCCTGCCAGAGAGTGTACAAAGACTGTGTGGGCTACACAGGAAATGGAAGACGAGGGGGGTACCTCCGCTACTACTCTGACGGTAAAGCTGGCCACTGCCTGGACTGTCAGTTATGAAATGTCTTTGGTTCGGTCCAGGCTCGAACCAGCAGACTGAGACAGCTCTGTTCATCAGGCAGTCAGGATGCTTAACACTCTGCCTGCTCTGCCCTTCCTCCCACTTGTACTGCCTTAATCACAAAAAAACGTTCACACATTACCACACAACACAAAGTTTTTAACACTGGACTCTGTGTCATCAATACGGGTCAATCACTCAACTCACGGTCATGTGCTCATTCAGTTTGCACTAATTCTTATATTTGCACTAATGGTTGTATTACATTACTGCCTATAGTCATACTACTGTTTACATTCACTGTTGACATTTAATACTACTGTTTACATTTATTACTACTGTTTACATCTAGACTTTTTATATCTACACTACTGCTGATATACAGTATATATTCTTTTTATTAGCCTTATTGTGTAATGCCACTTTGTCTCTATACAAATATCAACTACCTCATACATATACTGTGTACATTAACCCCACATGCTGCTATGTCACTCTTTACAAATGTCAAATGCCAGAACCTTCATTTGTTTTATAGAAATACTTTTTATACTTTATACTTCGGGACAGTATTACACTCTATTTCATATTATGATTATGTTTATTAAATGTTGGTGTTTTGGTGTTGGTGAAACTTTTTATACTTTTATACTACTATGAAAAACTACTATGCAAAAAAACTCAGGACAGTACTAGACTTTTGTTATTTCATTTTATGCTTGTTTATTAATTGTTTAGTGTTTAGTGTTGAAATGGTTACTGTTGCACTGAGGGACTGAGAGAAATGCAATTTCAATCCTGTGTATGTCCTGTACATATTGGAGTTCTGACAATAAAGTTGACTTTGACTTAACTGAATGTGTTTAAACATTGTATACATTTACAATTTCCCATTTGCTATTGCTCTGTTGACCTACTCTACTTACTTTTCTTTCGCATAGCATCATTTCCACACTTAAGTAAAAAATTGAAATTATAGGATATTTTCCATAGCAGTTATATTTTTATTTGTATACATTCAGAGTTACTATGTGTTAACCATTGATGTAGGCTATATAAATGAAGGCAATATGCCCACTTTCAGAAGTATGTAACAGAGGTACAAGTACAGTATTATGACATCTTGTCAGAGCTGTCAATGTACATGTATGACAAGTAGATAACAGAGTATTTCATATAAATATTGTCGTGTGTGTGTATATACATATAAAATACACACACACTAAATTATAGAAGGAAGCTTGTTTTTAATCAAAAAAACAAATCACAAGCTGAATGTGGAAATCCAAAATGGTAAGAAAAAGTGTAGGCCTAAATGTAAAATCAATGTACCGCTGTTATAAAAGATCACACATGGAGTCTTGTACTTTCAATTCAAATAAATTTATAGTTAAGTTTTGTAAATGGCTTGTTACAAATTTTTGCTGACATGCTAAAGGAAAACAATTTTGTTGGAATACAACATTTAAAATCAAATGGTCTCAAATAAATTGTCTCTTATGTTTTGTTGTACATTGTTTTTATTTCAGGTTTAAAAAGTCATAGCAACTTTGTAAAGATTGTAAATCATTCTTCTGTGTCAAAATTAAAACTGCCATGCCACTACAAATTTTTGGTTGAAAAATTCCTCATTGTAGATGTGTACTGGCAGCATGTCTTCCATATGATCACATTCACTAAGAAATATTTGTATTTTAATTTGAAATGGAGGACAACCAGAAAAGGTGATGCTCTGCATTACATACTTGCTGTTCACTGATAGTTTACTGAATATATTCACATAAGCATTGAATACTCAAACACACCAGCTTTTTCGTTATAGTAAATTTATTTACAAATGTATACATATATAAAGCAGAACTGACTTCTTCCAGTCTTATTTGCATTCAATTGGGAGTAGTCAAAAATATCCAAAAATTATATGTCAGGGTCACTGCTGCTTATAGCAAAAGCAATCTTTTGGAGTGAAGATATTTTCACATGTTCAATACAATGGCTTCAACACACACACATATGCTGCATTATTTTTATCTGCTCCATGAGTGAAATAAAACAGTTTGACAATAAACAGTGTACTAAAGGAAATATCTAATTGAATATTAGATTCAGTATTGTATCTTATACTTTCTGATCATTTCAGCCTAAGGTTAAAACAGACAGAGTTGGTGTGTGTCTTATCATGTGTTCTTTCTTTAACCTAAACAAAATGATTTACGTTCTGACGTCTGCTGTAAAATGGTAAATGGACTGAACTTATACAGAGCTTTATCAAGTCCCTCCGGACCACAAAGCACTTTGCACTTACAGACATTCACAAAGGGTAACACCTCCACGGGTGTAACCAGGAAGAGATGTACATTATAAGGTCAATTCATTATTATAGTAGAAAGAAGTTGTCAGTGTTTGGCAGAGTCTCTGCTCAGAGCAGCTTTGATTCAGCCCAAGATCTTACTGAGGCCTGTGCTGCTGAGTGCTGGATGAACCTGATTGGAGTCAGAAGATTGAAAATAAAGTTCAAAAGAAGAAATCCAGCTGATTCCAGTTTATTCGGACATACCATTTTGAACAACGCATTTTTCCTACAGTACACTGGAGGTTAAAATGAATGACGGCTCAGATAAATATTCAGGTTGCATAATATACAATACATTTACAAAGGAAAATCATGTCACAAAAATTTTATGACTTTTGTTTTTTAGATGATTCAAAGAAACATTAACCAGTTATGTCAGCATTATCTGCAGAACAAGGACATATTAATGGAAGTTATATAACTTGACTCTGAGAAAGCTTTTTCAGAACAGTGTTCAGTTCAGGAGGAATCATGACCAGTGGGGTTGAGAGGTCATGATAAAACAACTCTTCTTCATCAATGAAATAAAAAGCAGTGGTTGTCGATATAAAACTGAGTTTCAGTGATGTTCTGACCTTGTGTTACCACATTCAGCTTTAACAGCGTTGCCGCTGTCTGTACAGTTCATTATTGATGAACTATTCATTGACCTCTGGAGAGCTTTCTCAGCATGGACAGTCTCTGGCGAAGAAATGACAAGCCCACCATTTCAGCAGATGGTCCATTTATCTGTCTACATTGTCGAATAAAATTCTGGACCTCTAGACTATGTCATTGGTTTTAATAGGAATTATTAAAGATTGCATGTGTGTTTAGATATGATCAATTTTGATCCAATGAATGGTAATCTGCCATCATATTTGTGTCAGTGGATGATGCAGTCAACATGGGACTGCATTTCATCCTGCAACATCTAGACCACCCGGGGACTTATGCAAGAATCCTGTTTCTTGATTTTAGTTCAGCATTTAACACTATTGTCCCAGACATTCTCTCCACCAAACTCTCCCAGCTCACTGTTTCTCCTGCCATGTGTCAGTGGATCACCAGCTTCCTAACAGGTAGGACGCAGCAGGTGCAGTTGGGGAAAATCATGTCCTCCTCACAGTCCATCAGCATTGGTGCCCCTCAGGGTTGTGTGCTCTCTCCACTGCTCTTCTCTCTATACACCAATGACTGCACCTCTAATGACCCGTCTGTTAAACTCCTGAAGTTCGCAGATGACACTACAGTCATTGGACTTATCAGTGATGACAACGAGTCTGCGTACCGACAGGAGGTGGAACGACTGATGTCCTGGTGCAGCCTGAACAAACTGGAGCTGAACACACTGAAGACAGTAGAGATGAGAGTGGACTTCAGGAGACACCCCCCAGAACTGCTGCCCCTCAAAATCTTCAACAGCCCCGTGTCTACGGTAGAGTCCTTCAGGTTCCTGGGAACCACCATCTCACATGACCTGAAGTGGGAGCACAACATCACCTCCATCCTCAAAAAGGCCCAGCAGAGACTGTACTTCCTACGCCAGTTGAGGAAGCTGGACCTGCCTCAGGAGCTGCTGATCCAGTTCTACACTGCAGTCATTGAGTCCATCCTGTGTACATCCATCACAGTCTGGTTTGGAGCAGCCACAAGGCAGGACAGGAACAGGCTGCAGCGAACAGTGAGGACAGCTGAGAAAGTCATTGGGGCTTCACTGCCCTCCATTCAGGACTTGTACCACGCAAGAACCAGGAAACGGGCTGGAAAAATCATCACAGACTCCACACACCCGGGTCACAACATGTTCCAACTTCTCCCGTCTGGCAGACGCTACAGATCTCTGTCCACTAAGACTGTCAGACACAAAAACAGTTTCTTCCCCCAGGTCATCACCATCATCAACAGCTGATCATCAGACATCCATCAGCGTGACCCCCAACCCATTCACAACCCCCATGTGATGTGAATCCTTATGTATTTTGTGTATTATTTGTACGTTTTTTTTTTTGTATAGTTTTTAGCATTTTTAGAGAGACACTTTCTAGAGAGACACGAACAGCCAGAAACAAATTCCTTGTGTGTGTCAACATACTTGGCCAATAAACCTGATTCTGATTCTGATATTCAAATGGTAAGAGTTTATTTAAAAACAGTTTCTGGCATAGCTAATTTTCCTCATAAGATCTGTACTGAAACGACATGAGAGGTGAATATCGACTGCTGATATCAGAATTTGGTAAAAGGGTTCTGTAATAGCCTACTGGAAAGTTATTTATAAATTTTCTCACCACATTCAAACCTGCCTGAGAACAACAGATCCTGATTTAAAAAAAAATATTTCATAAAGTAGAATGGTTCTATTTATGGTAGTGAAGAAATGTCTTGGGGTTGTTTACTATTGACTTTTAAAGACACTACACATTGTGTAGTCTTTTATTAGGTAAATAGTAATATAGTTTTTAGTGTGGTTATTTCTGATTGAATTGATGATTTCATGTAGGTAGATACATACCTGAACACATACAACACACAACTAATTGTTGATCATGATAACATTCAGCACTTTAATGACCAATTCATAACAGTAACTCTGACTTTCCTTCAACACTGAGAAGAAAACAATCAGTTGGATAATATGACCTTCTTTTCGAGTCTTACAAAAGAGTGTAATTTCAAACTTGAATTAAGTTTACCCTTGTTATGACATTTGCAAAAGAAATTTAAGATTGATACCAGGCTACTGTGTTTTGTGATCCAAGAAAGAAAGAGATCCAACATAGTACAGTATACAGCCTAGGCTACTGTATTTCATAAATAACATACCATGTCATTTATACCATGTCATTTATCAATTATATATTTGAATAATTTTCTGTCCATATGCCGATTTGTAAAGATCACTCATTTTTTCAACATTTTTTTAAATGAAATAACTAATAAGAAGTGCTTAATCCATAGAACAAAGCCTAAAAATTAATAAATCAGTAGTCAGTTTCAATAATTATAAGTTTTCTTGTGTTGTTAGTGTATTTACTGATGGATTGTTCATTTCTGTGCGTTTTTTTAACTGTATTTTCTAAAAGGCTGGTATAGGAAATGGCGCCCCCTTTATTTCCGGAGTGCAATGGCGCTACTTCCATATATGGTATGGCTCGGCCCTCGGGCACGACCCCGCCCCGTCCTGCAGGCTGCAGCGAGGGGTACTTGGACAGGTCAGCTCGTCGAAGGCCAAGCGGGGGGGGGGGCAACTGCTCCCCCTCCCGCACCCACGACACACAAACAACCCAGAATACACATGCATCTCAGGCTCAGCGCACACGCTCAGGCCTGGCAGGCGTGTCATCCAAACACGTGCGTCATGTCAACAGTCTGTCAAGGCCTCCGGCTGCAGTTCCATAAAGGCCACTTCCATTCACGGGGGTGCTACTGTCAAACCTAAACCCAGACCGTGCACACTTCTTGAGGGAGTAAATCTTAGCAATGCTGCAGAAAGGAGTGATAAATATTGTTCCAACACACACCAATAATAAAACACAGTTTTATTTTCTCTCCATTGGCTTCTAGTCGATTTTAGAATTAAATTTAAAATTTTATTATTCACTTTAAAGCTCTGAATGGTCTTACCCCACTATATTTGACTGATCTTGTAACTGTCCGTGAATATAGGAGAACACTGAGATCATCTAATATATTTCTCCTGTCTGTCCCAAGGACCAACTACAAACGATGGGGTGACCAGGCCTTTTCTGTTGTTGCACCCAGACTCTGGAATGAGCTACCTCTGGACTTGCGCTCCATCACTAATGGTACATCCAGACCGAACAGCGTTTCAACTTCCAAAAAGCTCGTCACGCACGCAAGTGGACGCACTTGGTGTCCAGACCTGAACGCGAAACTGCGGCGGGGTGTGTGGGAGGAGCTTACCGGTATACCGAGTCCTCACTGCACTCCGCCAGGCGAGGAGCTTTTTATTTCTGTCTCTGTGGAGCAGACTTGACTGGTCGTGAAGGACTTGTCGCGAACACACAGCTACAATGAGTTTCTCTTCCATAGTACACGACCTCGCGGGTCTTTTCTGTGTCCCACAAACAATACGTCACATAGTTGCGCAATACCCCCGCCCCCTCGTTTCCGCGTCACATAGGGACTCTCCCCCTCTCTTCTCCCCCCGACTCTCCCTGATCAACCAATCAGGGAGAGTTGAACGGCGTTTGAAAGTTTGAACGGCGAAATCTTCAGCATGGTCAAGGAGTGCTTTGGAGGCTGACGCGGGTTCACGTGCACGGAAAAACGCTTTCCAGCACGCTCAACACGCACGTGACGTGACGCCCGATGCCAAGACGCGGCTGGAAGCGCGTCCCCCATTGACTTTGCATGTAAGCTGGACGCTCCTGCCGTTGAAACGCTGTTAGGTGTGAATGCACCATGATATGGAGTTTTTAAAATCTAATCTTAAAACCTTTTTATTCAGGTAGGCTTTTATTCATTCAACCTTTATTTTGTCAAGTAAATCTTATTGAGCCTCGAGGGCTCATTTACGAAAGCGACCTGCTACAAACTAAAGAATGATGAACATCAATGATACTGTAAAGGAATCTATAGGCCGTTTGTGTAATTAAACACAAACAAGGTCAGTTTACTGACTTACCTATAGTTTTAGGTGCGCATCGCTGAGCAGACTTTTATCTGCACAAACATGCCACCAATTCACGGGGTCTCAACTTTTCCAGATTAAATCAACAAATCTAACGATGTGATTAGCCAGAAATGTAATTTCACGAGAGGCTTCAACTTATGTTGGTCTACCAAAAAAATAGACCTTTTATTGAAACTATCACAAAAATTACATTAAACATTTGTATCGATATTAGCTCTGATTTAATAACTACGTTGACAAGAATTCAAATTAAAAACAAACAGACAGTTGGACCTTTCTGTTGGCACATTACTTAAAGTTTACCATGATGAAAATAAACATAAGGAGGAGTTTAAGGAGGAAAGATAAAAGATTGAAAGGAAATGGTTGAATCTTATCTTGAGATAAGAAAGTTAATTCTCAATAGTCCAGGTATCAAATCCGCTCATTCTACTAAAAAGAAACTGTCCAGATGAACTGATTGAGAATGAGCGGACTTATCTTGAGATGTTTAACCAGAGATAGCACCCTCTGCTTGGTTTTGGATGGACGTCCGTACCGTGATGAAACGACTTTTACCTTCGTGAAGATGATCCTGTCTCGACTCCGGTAAATTAGTCAAACCAGACGCGCATGCTGCTGCGTTTTACAGGCGACCCACGTTCATCTTGCCACGGTCTCGAGACCGTCTGCGTCGGCCTCCCAGAGTAATGCCCAGCTCTGGTTTTGTTTCAAGATAACTTCCAGAAAGAGTGTCACCGCTTGGAGCTGTGACACTCGAAGGGGTTCACAGCTGACGTGCTGTTTGAACCTTTGCTGAAGACGTGGGCCCTTGGTGCATGGCCGGGACGTACATCAGCTTGGAGAAAAACGTCCGTGCATCTTCCCTTCTCCCCGAGAACTCATCAGCTCAGCTTCTCCCCGAGAACTGAGTCCCAGCACGGAGACAAAACAAAACCTGCAGGTGTGAAAACAGAGCACTCTCTGTTTGAGCACAGATGAATTGTTTTTAGAACGGACGGGAGACCGAAGATTAAGTTATGTCTAGAACTTTTCTTTCGTTCCAAAAACAGTTCAAACAAATAGAACGGATTGTTCATTCAACTTTAGACACTTATTCTGCAGAGAGCAGACAGTTTAAAGCAAGATCATTCTGAGATGTTCTCTTAACTTTGGCATATTTAAAATATACCAGCTTAGTAAAATCATCATTAAATGACAAAAATATACTGTTGATCAATTCTGAATTAACACACATTAAAAAGAAAGTTCAATCTGATTAATTGGTGTCCATTAATTCAACATAATTCTAACAAAAAGTAGTGTCCACTTGTGTCCTTGAGATGTCCAAGAAAGTGTAACACTGAGAGTTTCAGAGAGATGCGGAGAGGCCCATATTCCATACGGACATGAGAGTGCTGTATCCCTACAGTCCCCCTTTTTGGAAATCATCGCCTGTCCTTGGGGATGAGATCCAACACGAAAGGATACCACCGAATGTCTCTGACCTCTATGTAATCCAGCAAGTGGAAAAAAAAAGTCAAAAAAGAAAGTTCAAAATTATACTCCCATAATGTTTTGGAAATTCCATACTGTTCGTAGGTAATCCCATTGCGGCAAGCTTTTAATCCTTTGGAAAACATAGTCTGTTAACCCATGGAGAACTGAGTCTGTGATCCCTTGGAAACAAAGTCTTATAATCCACAACGGTAAATCCACAACGATGGGGGTTATTGATTTCATCAGCAAGAATGGTTTTAATCAGCATGTAGAGGGGATCCCTCGATTGAAGCAGAGGAGGCGGCCTTGGATGAAGGTTGAAGACCAACGTTGGATCAGCAGGTCCCCACATCGAAGGTTGCAGGCTGGATGGCTTCCAGTCGGTGCCACCCTGGTTCAATGTGTCATGCAATTATGTGGTTTTAGGTGGGCTTATGATTGGGATTCTACATTAAGCCTTACCTATATGCACCTGGTATGTAAGCTATCATGGATTAGATCAGCTACAATTACCAATTAAGGGGTGGATCAATGCTGTAAAAATCAGATATAGGGATCTATACCTATAGAAATGTGGAGGGCTTCTGTAACGAAGGCCTCTTCTTTCAAACTATTCCTCCATTCATTATTTAGTTTAGGTTAAACTAAAAAAAAAAATGAAATCTAGTTTGGTCTAAATGTCTGTTGTCTTTTAGACGAACGACGCAAGATTTGGTAATCCCTAAAAATTTTGAAGTCTATGGCGAGACTCATCAAAATGAATAGATCTAGAATAGAAACGATCGAATCGGTTCTACCTAAATGATTGGGAGATCAGTGTAGATTATAGTACCTTAAGTAGTATTAATCTACTATGACTCATCAAAGATTGAGATCTTTAACAAAATGAACAGCATGTTGGCATAGTTAAAATCCATTTAAGTCTTCAACTTATCAACAATCAAAACCTCTATTGGCTGGGAGTGTTCAGAAAACAATAACAACTTCAATAACAACAAAAGTAGCAATCAAGCAACTAAAAACAACGTTTCACTACAACAAACTCACTCTGGTCGTCAGACTCCAACGTCACACACAAGAAAAACAGTTCTTAGCTTTATAACCGATGTCAATTAAATCCTGCAGATTTAAACGGTTGTTAAGGTTAGTTTTTGTTGTGGGTTTTATGCTTAGCGTTTCTAAGTTCTAGTTGGAACGGTTTCTTTTCGCAACTAGAATAGTTTAAACTGTTTAGTTTATTTACTATCCTGTGCTTGGACGACCTTGTTTTCCCATGAAGTCTGTGAGTTTGCGAGCTCTTTGTCGTTTGTGGGGTTATTGAAATCTTTGTCCTTGACATGGGCATGACCTAACATCACCCCCCTGTGGTCATGAGGGACCACGCACACGGGTGTGGACGTCCGTCCATGGGCATGAGTTAGGATGCCATTGTTTAGTTTAAGCCGTTCGCGCAGTTTATCGGGAACCTTGTGCAGGAACCGTACAGGTTTGGGCCAACGTATCTCTGTACGTTTACCTCTTTCTGCGTAATTCAGGTGTGTCACAACTGTCGGCGCCGTCGCAGGCGTGTCTCTGTCGTTGTGATGTATGTCTTCCCACTTCATGAATGAAGAGGTGCTCTTTGAGTCTGTAAGAACTATGTCATCTCTGAGTAGTTCTAGATTCAAATGCTCTTGAACCAAGGTTTCATCGAAAGCTTGGCTGATGACTGAATTACCTGTCCCAGAGGACAGCACAGCGTTCTCGGTGTGTGATCCTCGGATCTCTACACCGTCCTCTACCTGTGGTAGGAAGTGTGAGTTTGCCCCCCTTTTGTTTGAGGAGGGGTCCTCAAAATCTGTAACAATGAAGTCCAAGTGACTGTCAGCGTGTAGTAGACTGTCACCTTGTGGGCTCAGATGTCCTTGAACCAAGACTTCACTGAAAGCTTGGTTGTTTGCCGAATTACCTGTCCCATAGGACAGTACAGCGTCATCGGTGTGGGACCCTTGGATCTCCACACCTTCTTCTACCGGTGGTAGGTAGGGCTCAGTGAGTGCTGAAGGTGTCAGCTCGCAGAGGAGGTTGACATGTTGGGCCAGAGTCTGGTCCACCTGTTGAGTCTCCTCTGTCTCATCTGTATATGAAGGTTCACTTACCGGGTCTGTGGTCTCGGTTGGGGAATCCCATGTGACCTTAGCGGTACCTGTTGTTAGACAGTCAGTGTCCTGACCTTGGGGAGGTACCTCGATTGGCAGTGGACTGCTCACTGTGGCCCACATTGTCTGATTGCCATAATTTATAATCGCTTCAAAGCGATTTATAAAATCTTGGCCAACCACAAATGGAGCCCGGAGTGAGTCAAGTTCAGACACATATACCGGGTGGTATAGTGACATCTCGCCAATCTGCATGTGAACCATGGCTATTAGGGTTGTTCTCGTCTTTGCGAGGCCTTGTTGCTCACCATAAGTGTCTTTCACAAAGGGTATTTGCCTGTCAACATCGTTAGCGGCGGTCCTTAGCTCCTCAAACAGTTTGGCTGACATGATAGACACGTCTGAGCCGCAAACCAGGAGCGCTTCTTGCGCGAGGACCCCTTCCAATGTGAGTGGCAGGTAAGCTCTCTTAGCTATCCCCCTTTTTATAAAGTTACACAGAAACCGTTCAGGTTTTTCCACACGTTTCTGTGTACGTGTGACTCTGTCTGTGTAATCGTCGTCGCTGTCAGCATCATGGTGGCTGTCTGCCTCATGACCTTCAGGATGTGGATTTTCAGCAATTTGTTTGCTGTCAGCGTCTTGATTTTTAGGACGCTGACCATCAGCAATTTGTTTGCTGTCAGCATTTATGTCAGTGTTGACGTTGTTGTTGTCAACTGTGTGCACTGAGTTGTTGCAAAAGGCAGTGCTACGTGTCGCTTCGTCAGGTTGAACAACGTTGTTTGTGTTATCATCAAGGACAACGTCACACGTTGTGTCAGCTTGGTCAACCACTGTAACAATCAAATCATTTGACAAACAACTCACAATCTCAGTCATGTCCACGCACGGAGGCGCCGCTTCCATAATCTGGAGCATGTGTGACTCATTGCATGTCTCGAGCTGTGCAGCTCGAGGGGACAGGGGCAGGAGGGCCGCTTCTCGGGAGTACATGTCGGGACAGACCATTTTTCAAAGGGTCACGGTTCCCAGACATCAACTTCTCTCGAAGTTCACCCACTGTGAGACCTAGGTGAGAACTCTTTTGGTTCGATCTGAACCATCTTGGTTCATCTAGAGAGCGAACACCTGCCTTTTGTGGTTCATTGCTCATCACAGGGTTTTCAACCTGAGGCGAAAGAGGAGCGGTACTCCTTGTGGTCCGATCAGAGTCATTGTTCCAGCTGGACACAACCTGTGGTTTGTTATCATGAGGATTCTGTTCACTCTCGCACTCTATAGGAGAGGAAACCTCTTCTAATGTCTGCGAGTGGGATGTGACCTTTTGACCTGTACAAACCTCTGATGGTATCCTAGGTTGTATTTCGGCCTCGAAAACTGTCGCAGCATATTGTCTTATCACTTCCATGGAATCTTTTTTGCAATCAACCTTGAAATGAACACATTTCATTTGAAAAGGCATAAGATTCATAATGAAAAGACGTTTAAACTCCATATTTTCCTCTAATCCAGGGACAGTTTTGCCCCCGGAGTAGACCGAGATTAGCCTGTCGTAGAATGACAGGGGATTTTCCCACTTATCCTGACGGACGTTCCATGCAGCCAAGTAATTAGCATACGATGAAGCAGATTCCCCCACTTTGCGGGAAGCACGGGCAGGAATCCCAAGGCCCCCATCCATCCATCTAGGATACACAGAACAAGAGGCCCCCTCAGGTGGTTCACCTGTTTGAACGTCCATCTTTGTACTGATGTTCTGTGAAAAATCAAATAACGTGGGTCTCATTTCACAGTGTGTATTCTCACCATGTGATGCCAGGATGTGAAATTAAATAAAAAATCAGTGATTCCTATTAATTTGTCGACCTGTGACAAGGTCAAACAAAATTGGCTGTTTTTTGTGTGATTTTGTGAAAATCAAGACAAAAGAAGCCTCATGTGTGTTATTTTAAACTTGCAGTCTAAAATAACGTGTGACAGACAATGTGTTCTGCACAGAATCTAAGATAAAAATGTCAAGTTTTATCAAAAAGCAGACATGTCTGTCTGAATTCTGTGTAACTGTTCTGCCATCAACATTTGATTCTCTGCGAAAATCAAAATAAAGTGTGCTGTGAGTACAATATTTCAAATTGTTCCCTACAATACAAATACATTAAACAATAAACAAAAGAAAAGAAAAAGTAGCAAAAACTAGCAAAAACATTATAAGGTAGATGTACAAAAAAATCAAAGACAGGAACATATCTGCATTGGTTTTTACCAGGATTCCAAAAAATTCTGAAAATCATCCATAGAGGTCAGGGCCGAGAGCTTCAGATCTTTTTGTAAGATATTCCAAGAAGCAGGAGCAGAATAGGAGAAGGCCCTTTTTCCAAGTTCAGTCCTCACTGACGGAACACTGCAGGTGATCATGTCCTGAGAGCGCAAGCTGTAGCTGCACTCACGCAAAGACATGTAGGAGGAGATGTATGAGGGTAGCAGACCAAGAAGTGATTTGAAGATGAAAATGTACCAGTGGAAGAAACATGAAAATAAAGTACCAAATACCTAATTTTAATACCTAGTTGGCTAGTACCAGTAGTTCTTTGAGATTCTTGTTATGTCTTAATGGTTTTTAATTTTTAACTGGCAGTTTTTTAATTGTTATTTTTGATTATCTGTTTTATTTCTGTATTGTTCAGCACTTTGTGCACCTTCTGGCTACTGAAAAGGGCTCTATGAATAAAGATTGATTGATTGAATATACACACAGATCACTACAGCAAGTACTTCCTCATGCCAAAACGAGACCAGGGCTTAAGGCCTATACTGGATCTCAGAGCACTGAACAGAAGGATAAAAACATACAAATTCAAGATGCTCACACTGAGACAGTTGATCCAGTCGGTGAGACCGGGGGATTACACCTGTACAGTCGATCTGAAAGATGCATTTTTCCACGTGAGTATCTGGCCACGACACAGAAAATATCTCCACTTTGCCTTCGAAAGAAAAGCTTACAAATTTCTGTCTCTACCTTTCGGATTAAAAACTGCTTCAAGATCATTTACAAAATGTTTGGATGTAGCCTTAACCCCGCTGAGGGATCAAGGGGTCAGAGTTATGAATTATCTGGACGATCTGTTAATTCTTGTCAACAACAGAGCACAAACCCAGAAGCACTCACAGATGGTGATGACTCACCTGGAGGCTCTGGGATTCATCATAAACCTGCAGAAGAGCAATCTGATACCATCCCAGATTACCATATTTTTGGGAGTACAGGCCAACTCCATTCTGTACAAAGCATGGCTCTGAGAGGCTCGGATTTCATCCATCCGCCTCTGCCTGGCACGCTTTCAGCTGGGCCAGAGAGTGTCTCTCAAACAGTGCCAGCGCATCCTGGGCCTTCAGGCAGTAGCAATCATCTGTGTACCTCAGGCCTTATTAAAAATGTGCGCTCTGCAGATATAGCTAAACAAACAATTGTATCCTGCCTCCCTCAGGCGGGCAGAGAAGATACTAATCAGCCCGGAGTGCGTGACAGCCCTGGAACTCTGGAGGGCCCCTTCAATGTTCACGACAGGCATCCCACTGGGACGAGTACTGTCTCGTGTGATGATCACCACAGATGCTTCAAAGACAGGTTGGGGAGCTTTCTGCATAAACCAGGATGGCCAAGACATCTGGAAACAGCAGGAGGCAAGGATCCACATCAACTTCCTGGAACTGAAAGCTGTTTTCTGTCCATGAAACACTTTTACAAGAAGGAGCTGATTACAAAACAACACGTCTTGATACAATCAGACAACTGGATGACAGTGTCCTTCATCAATAAAGAAGGGGGGACAAGGTCCTGACCCCTCCTCAGCCTGACACACAAGCTACTCACGTGGTGCGCCCCCCGAATATTGTTGCTGAGGGCGACATACATCCCGGGTGAGCTAAACCACGGGGCAGTGGCCCACTCCAGAGGGCCACTGCTCGCCTCAGAGTGGAGGCTGAACCCACGTATCGTGGACCAGATCTGGGCATGATATGGGTGGGTATCCGTCGATCTGTTCGCCTGCAACAGCAGCACACACTACGCCCTGTACTTCTCAATAAAGGAAACAGACGCACTATTGGGAACAGATGCTCTGGAACATAACTGGCCAGCAGGGGTGCTATATTACGCATTTCCTCCCATCTCCCTGATTCAGGCGATGCTGGAACGTGTACGTAGGGAAGCTCTTTCCCTGATACTCATAGCTCCCAGATAGCCACAGAAACCGTGGTTCCCAGAAATGATCTCACTATTGTCAGGGACACCATGGTAGCTGCCCCCACACAGGGACATGCTGACTCAGGCCCACAGGCAGCTCCTTCACCCACGTTCAGAACTGTGGCAACTCTCGGCCTGGCCGCTGAGAGGAACCGGCTGATGGCCTCCCCGGTAACGTCATAAACACAATACAGGGAACGAGAGCCCCGTCAACTCAGACTCTCTACGCTCGCAAATGGCGTGTTTTTGAGGCCTGGTGTCTAGAGAGGAATATTATCTCATATTCCTGTGACTTGATCCAACTCCTCACTTTTCTACAAGACCTGCTGGAGAAAGGCCACTCTTTCTCCACCATTAAGGTCTTTCTGTCAGCCATCTCGGCATTTCATGAAGGCAGGGGAGGCAAATCACCCGGTGGCCACCCTCTCATGATACGGTTCACGAAGGAAGTACTGAGAAAAAGGCCCCCCAGCAGGACTCTAGCCCCAGACTGGGACCTACAGTTAGTCATGGATACTATGTGTGAGCTTCCATTTGAACCTCTTAGCAGCATTAAGCTACATTTGTTATCTTATAAAACTGCTTTGCTCTTAGCTCTCTGCTCAGCTAAACGTGTGGGTGGCCCCCACGCTTTATCTGTGCACAAAATGTCTACCAGGTTTGCCCCAGACAGGTCAAAGGTCACATTGCATCCTAACCCCGCATATGTGCCAAAGGTTCCAACTCTAAATCCCAGAAGTCTGGACTTTGAGCTCTCAAAGTTTCCTCCCCACCCTGTTCTCACTGAAGAACAGAGGAGGCTGAATGCACTCTGTCCTGTTAGGGCCCTGAGTGTTTACATTAAAAGAACTGTCAGTTGGAGGAAAACAAACCAGCTGTTTGTATGTTTTACCAATCCAGCTGCTGGCAGAGCCCTTTCAAAGCAACGTCTCTCACATTGGGTGACTGAGGCCATAAAAAAGGCGTACAAGAGCAAAGGTCAACAGGTGCCCTCTGGGGTACATGCCCATTCCACTCGAGGCCTAGCTGCCTCATGGGCTCTTTTTAAGGGTGTGCCAGTGGCAGACATCCGTGCGGCTGCCAATTGGGCCTCTATAAACACGTTTGCAAAACACTACAGTTTGGAAGTCACAGCATGTGATGTCACTCAGGCTGTTCTCTCTAATACACAGTAGAGAACAGCTAAAATGCCTAAAGGCATAAGTTCTCACAAGCATGCATTTTTCCAGAACATTTTCAGGGTATGAATGAATTACGTTCCCATAGTCAATGTGTTGCACAGAGTGGACTGACTGACTGACAAGGGAACTGAAAGTTATGCACCATAACTCACGTTCCCTGAAGGAAGGGAACGAGGTGCAACACATGATTGCCCTTCAATGCCCAAGCTCGGTGAAGTGCACTTGGAGAAATGTAGATGGGCGCACGCGTCTTTATACCAAGAGGGTGGGGCCTCTGTGGTGACGCTGACGCCCACCTGCCGTAAAGGCGTGAATGTATTACTTCAGGTGAACCGCGCGGCGGCGCAATTCCCATAGTCAATATGTTGCACCTCGTTCCCTTCCTTCAGGGTATGTGAGTTATGGTGCATAACTTTCAGTTCCCTTATCAGTCAGTCACTCGGTGCAACATGAATGCTATGGGAAATTGCGCTCCGCGTGATTACCTGAAGGAATACAATCACGCCTTTATGGTAGGGGCGTCAGCGTCACGCCAGAGACCCCGCCCTCTGGGTACTTAAGGCGCTGACGTCCATCCTATTTTCTCTTATTGCCCTTCACCTCGCTTAAACCTGAACTCTCTTCGATGTACTTCTCTGTGTTTCATCGCTCGACCAGAGCTGAGCTTGCTCCCTACACAGGGCGTGCAGAGAATTCTTCCTGCGTACTACCGGGCTAGCGAAAGCTAGTCCGGCACATTTTATCTAACCCCAAAGTTTTTTCTTCTCCTCTTTCCTTAGACTGCTTTGCTCGACGGCGCTAAACTGCGTCACATCGCTACCTCTGCTAATTTCGTAACAGGCTAGCCAACGAAAGCGACGCGACGGAGGAGACATTGAAAAAAAAGGGATCTTGGAAGGACTCACTTGCCTTATCTCGGACATGCCTCTCGGGAAAGGAAAGCGAAAGACAAGACTTTGGAAAAAGACTAGCAGGACGACGAGCCCAACCTTGTGCGCCTGCCCCAGCGGATGCGTTTTTTCCCTCTCGGCGACTGACACCCATAAAGCCTGTCCTGTCTGCCTGGGAATGCTACACGCGAACATGGTGTTGGATGCGCCCGAATCTGCCCACATTGCAGCCAGATGCTGGAGGCTGCGAGGAGGCATCGGGCGGACATCCTCGCCAAAGCCATGGGCGCTGCTGCGGCGCCAACAGACCCGGACACGACTGAGCTTCTCCCTTCCACGCCGGAGCTCGAGAACATGGCTCTGGAGGACAGCACCGAAGGCGAATGGGGTGACAGCCAAGACGCGCTGGCTCCCATCTGGGACTTAACAGTCGACTTCGACACTCAAGGCTTGATGAACGAGGACGAGATCTCGATTTCAGCCTCAGGTGAATTTTCTGCTGATGACGCCGACGCTGAGTACGACGAACAGGGGGGAGAACTCTCACACCCCGGCGCCTGTGCTCCCGGAGACTGACTTTTCGATCCCTGCTCTGTTCGACTTGTGTCGCAGAGCAACGGACGCGTTGCAGATCCCATGGCCAGAACCTCCACCCCGTCAACAAGTCACGAGGTTGGTAAGAAATTATTTCTCCTCAAAACAGCAGTCCGCCACGATGCAAAGGATGCCCATCTTTCCGGATTTCCTCACGGAGCTAACTCGCACCTGGTCCCAACCCAGGGCTCCCATGCTGTTGCCGCTCTCACAGTTCCTCGACATGGATGGGATAGATGCAGCAGGCACAGCCAATGTACCACAAATGGAGGACACACTGGCGTCTCACCTGGACCCCAGGTCATCCGGGACGAAACCAACTTTGCCCAGCAATGCCTGTCGAGCCTCAGCTTCTCTGCTCGAGAAATGCTACAGCAGGGCTCAGGGCCTTGTGGCATGCGCAATGAATGCGTCCGCCATGATGCAGGCGTACCTGGCTGAGAAACTGCAGGAGCTCCAGATAACGACGGACAGACATGCTGCCACTGACCTACTGGAGGAAGCACGCAGGGCAACAGACTTTTTGCTCCGTATGATAGGGACAGCAGCTGTTGCACAAGGCAGAGGCATGGCTGAGGTGGTCATCGCACAATGCCATCTGTGGATGACTCTAACTGATCTCTCGGAGGGACAGAAAATTCATTTTCTGCACCACTCCATAGAGCCGACGGGATTATTCGGAAAAGCTCTGGATCGAATTCAGACCAGACTGGACCAGAGGCGCAAACAGGCTGAGGCTCTCCGGGTAGGCATCCCCAGAAGAGCCTTCGCCCCCCCCCAGGGAGTCAGCTGGGAGCAGAGCCCCGCAGCCTCGACACCACTCGACCACACGTGTCCCACCGCAAAAGCGGCCGGCATACGAGGCCGAGCACCGGCGGAGACCACCGCCGGACCCGCCTCGGGCCGAACACGCCTGGAGTAAGAACAGATTTGTTCCCCGCCAGGCGGTCCGACACAGGGCCTCGTCGGCGAACCGGGACGCCAGACAGAAACGGGCCTGACGAACCAGGTCCTCTTCTTGACTTTACACGATCACCCGCCCACGAGGTACGGGAAATGATCTTTTCACGTCCAGACTTTGTTTGTAACATGGTACAAAAAGCTGGTGACTTTACTTTACGCACGAATCATGTTTTTTTCTGCTGTGAGTGACATAAAGTCAAATATGTCGTTACACATAAGCACAAATAAAGCTAAAAAAACAACCTCTCTCTGTTTCTTGACTAAAAAAAAAACACAACAAAGGAAACATAGTAACATCAGCAGCACAGCTCCCTCTGTTCTTCCAGCCGATATAAAGGGCGGGGGCCATCATTCCTCCCTCCCTCACGGGTGTTAGTCTAATCAATAAACCCCAACTGGGTGCCTCGGGTCTGTCTGCAACAGACAGTGCCAGAGGTGCCGGCAAGCAAGCCCGTCGGTCCTCACTGAGATAGGTGAGGGGGGTCACGTGAATACACAAATCTGACGAACCTGTGTCACGTCCATGCTCCAAGGGTACGCGCCGACAGAACCTTGCAGCCCATCTTACGGGCCAGCTCCTATTCATTGGATTCCAGTAAATGATGGGGGGGGGGTTACAACAGAAGCTCACAGACCAAAACCAGTGTCACACGTTCACAAAGGAAGTGGTGATGATATTGCAGCTTGTGTAAACACTCAATGCAGAGCAGAAATGGTACCAGGGCTAAATCAGATTCCTCTTCCCTCTAATAGAAGGGGACTGGACTTTCTGTCACCAGCCAAACAAAAAAACGCTCAACACGGAGGACTATCTCGGACAGCTTCACATCCGCCTGCTGAAACTGTCCACTTGTCCAGAGTGGGCAACGTGCCCTGCTCAAGCAATGATCTTGCAGCGTGTGACCACGCTCACTGCACTGATTCAGTTCTACTATTAAACAAGAACCCTCCATCAGGTGAAACACAGCCTCCCGGAAGTTCACCAGGCCCCAGGGCACTGATGAGTCCGGGAAACAGTGATCAAGACCCAACTACGAAGCAGGTTGGAGTCAGGAGGTCTGCTCGTATCCAGAACTTGCACCCACTCCGAACCATGACTCCCCACAAAAACAGGAAAAATAGGCATTATGTTCTGCTTTTGGCCAATAATATCAGCAGATTGCCTCTGCCTCCTAACACTCTCGATGAGAGAGGTATGAAGCTGCATCTGCAAGAGGGCCTTCTCCCTAACCTGGTTGGCCCTCAAAGGGCCACAGAAATTAGGACACCCCAGGAGGAGCTGGTCCTGCCACCTGCTCCTCTCCAGGGACCCACCACGTCACCAGAAGGAACAGCCTCGCCGCTTAGGCTGAGAGCTGTGGCAAATTTCAGCTTGGAGGCTGAGAGGAACAAACTGGTGGCCTCAGGCCTGCCCGAGAACGTGGTAAATACCATTCAAAACACCCGAGCTGTGTCAACACAGTCTCTCTATGCCCGGAAATTGTGTATTTTTGAAGCTTGGTACATGGAAAGAAATATTATTTCTTATTCATGTGACTTGGTCCAGCTCCTCACCTTTCTTCAAGACCTGCTGGAGAAAGATTGTTCTTTCTCAACCATCAAGGTGTTTTTATCAGCTATTTCAGCTTGTCACGAGGGCTGGGTGAGCAGGACGCCTGACGCACACCCGCTCATGATAAGATTTACGAAGGGCGTGCTAAGGAAGAGACCCCCCAGCAGGATCTTGACCCCTGGATGGGATCTTACTCTGGTCTTGCGGGTTCTCTGTGACCCACCATTCGAACCACTGAGCGATATTAAGATAGATCTATTATCTTATAAGACCGCTCTGCTTCTTGCTCTGTGCTCGGCAAAACGTGTGGGTGACCTCCATGCTTTGTCCGTGCACCCAATGTGTACCAGGTTTGCCCCTGATGGTCAAAGGTCACCCTAAGGCCCAATCGTGCGTATATCCCTAAGGTCCTGTGTTACACTGAGAGGTGTGGTGTGGAAAAGAGGAGACATCAATTGGGCTTTGCTGTGCAACAAACACGTCTGGTTTAATATTTTCAGGCATCAAAGACAACATCAGCTCCCAACATGGCATGCCTTCAATCAGAGAGACTCTCTCCCACTTAGCAGTCCACTCCTATATATACCCAGTCAGACCCGCCTTCAATTCAGATTGGCCAGTCATCTCAGCCTTCCAGAATGGAAAAGACAACAAAGTTAATTATCACAAACAATCTAAACATCAACAATTATTGTTAATGGAATATTGAGTAAACATTTAATATACAGATGAATAATGAACAATAAACAATGAACAATTTATTCAGATTATGCTTGCAATTGATTACTTTGGTTTTCAGTTCTCCACCAATCAAACTCCTGCTCTCATCAGCTCACTTCCTATATAAGAGCTGGGTTTTAGGCGGGCTTCCTCTTTAGCTGAAACACAAGATGGTTGCCACAGAGGACACACCCACATGGTAACAAACATTTCAGTGTTACTTCACCCAACTAAATGTTCACCACCCCACATTGGAATTAAAACAAACAAGTGAAAGAAGAACTCAGTGCTTCTTAACATCCTGACTCCGAACCCCAGAAGTCTGGACTTTGATCTCTCTTATTTTCCTCCTGCTCCTGTCCTTACTCAGGAACAGAAAAGGCTGAAGGTAACCCGTGAGGGCTTTAAGCACTTACATGCACAGAACAGCTGAATGGAGGAAAACAAACCAACTGTTTGTGTGCTTTGCGGCACCAGCTACTGGCAAGGCCCTATCTAAGCAATGCCTCTCACACTGGGTGACTGAGGCCATAAAAAGGGCGTACAGTAGCAAAGGTCAACAGGTGCCCTCTGGAGTGCGTGCCCACTCCACTCGGGGTCTGGCCACCTCGTGGTCGTTGTTCAAGGGTGTACCAGTTGCAGACATCTTTGCGGCTGCGAACTGGAGCTCTACAAATCTACAAATACGTTTGCAAAGCATTACAGTTTGGACCTTACTGTGTGATGTCACTCAGGCTGTCCTTTCTAACACACAGTAGAAAGCGACCTTGAGATGCCTATTGAATAAAGGCGGACGTTCACACTAGGATGCATTTTACTGAGCATTTCAAGGGCGTGAATGAATTACGTTCCCATAGCATTTATGTTGCACCGAGTGACTGACTGATAAGGGAACTGAAAGTTATGCACCATAACTCATGTTCCCTGAAGGAAGGGAACGAGGTGCAACATACTTGGCCCTTTCAATGCTGAAAGCTCAGTGAAGTGCATTTTAGAGAAGTAGGATGGGCGTCAGCGCCTTAAGTACCCAGAGGGTGGGGTCTCTGGCGTGACGCTGACGCTCCTGCCGTGAAGGCGTGATTGTATTCCTTCAGGTAATCGTGCGGAGTGCAATTTCCCATAGCATTTATGTTGCACCTCGTTTCCTTCCTTCAGGGAACATGAGTTATGGTGCATAAATTTCAGTTTTTTCACAAGTGAGAGAAGAATCGAGCGTGAGATTGACAGATGGATTGGTGCAGAGTCTGCAGTACTGTGCACCCTGTGCTGGTCTGTTGTGGTGAAGAGAGAGCTGAGCTGTAAGGCAAAGTTCTCTACTCACCGGTCAGTCTACATTCCTACCCTCACCTATGGTCACAAGCTCTGGGTAGTGATGAAAATAATAAAATTGCAGATATAGGCAGTTGAAATGAGTTTCCTTTGCAGGGTAGCTGTACTCTCCCTTAGAGATAGGTTGAGAAGTTCAGTTATCTAAGAGAGACTTGGAGTAGAACCGCTGCTCGGCAGGTGATCCCACACACGCACTACACAGCTGCTTCAGCCTGCTGCCATCAGGGAGGAGACTGAGGAGTCTCCAGGCTCGAACCAGCAGACTAAATGACAGCTCTGTTCATCAGGCAGTCAGGATGCTTAACTCTCTGCCTGCTCTGCCCTCCCTCCCACTTGCACTATCACAAACAAAACTTTTACACATTACCACACAACACAAAGATTTTAACACTGGACTCTGTGTCATCAAAACGGGTTATTCACTCAACTCACGGTCATGTGCTCATTCAGTTTGCACTACTTGTTATATTTGCACTAATGTTTGTATTACATTACTGCCTATAGTCATACTACTGTTTACATTTACTGTCACGGCAACCTGGCGCCGCCCACACCGTGCGCACCACACACACACTGCACATGCTCTGCACAGCAGCATGTCTGTGAGGCCTGACAAGGTGAGCTTAATTTAAATCAGCTGGCAGCTCGTGCCAGCACTATAAGAACAACAGCAAACCAGCCATGCTGTAAAAAACACAGCAAGCAGGGCGGGCAGCAGCAGACACAGAGACTTGAAACCTGTGAGGAAAGGGACTTTAAACTTAAAGGACTATCGGTAAGCTCATTGATTGGAGTTTTTAAGGTGCTTTTTGGATCTGTTTCTTTTAGGTGGAGGAAGACAAAATTAATTTGAGTAATCACTGAATGTGTAAATGTTTGTTCTATATAAATTGTTCTGCATAAAAGATAAGTCTATTCAAGTAATTATTGAATATTTATCTGAGCATTTATTGTATAAATTTGTAGCAAAGTATTTAATTTATTTGTGTTTCTGTTTGAAGGTTTTTCACCTGAACACCTGACATTCTGAAAGGCTGATTAACTGATCATCTGATTAGCTGAACACCTGACTAGTTGTAACCACTGTTGACTAAATCAACTGTATCATCTGTACAACTGTTGGAATAAAAAAGGAAAGCTGAGTGAAAAAGGAAGTCTGGTCCTGGTCCTTCAAGTGCGGACACCTCACAGTAACTGGAGCGCTTGACAGTGAAAAACCGCCTTACCAGTGAAACTGTTTGACCAGTGAAGACTCCACTACAGCCCACCACAAAGATTGAGAAGACTCAACCGGGGGCCTGGAGGAAAAGTTCTGTTGTCTGTCTGTCCAACAGCCAAGAAGGAGTAACATGGCTGAGACTAAGTCACTCGAAGACCTGAAAGTGGAGCGAACCACAGCAAAAAGACTTTTTTCCAGACTCACCAACCATATTATGAGGACTCATATGGACATGTCTGTGGAGGAGCTAGAGGAAAACTTCAAAAGACTCACAACAGAGGGCTCTAAAGTGATGGAGGCAAATGAGGACCTTGAGGCCACCTACATTATGCAGTGTAAAGAAATAGATGCAGAGGGCGCACCTGAGTTAAGTGAGCAGCAAAGAACCGACATTGAAAAGACAGAGAAAGAATGTCAGCAGAAGTTAAAAGAAGTAAAGCACCTCATCCAAGACACATTATGGACTTCATATGGTGAGAAAGAACTGAGTCTCACTTTAAGAGTCGCAGAGGCAGAGTGTGAGAACGTCGCTGCTGCTCTACCTGACACATCCCTGGAGGCCTATGACTTTATGCTCACCCATCTAGAGAAACTGGTGCACAAAGCCAAAGGAGCACATCAGATCTGGAACCGCTGGGCTCCACCTGCAGAGAAGCAAGACTTTAATCGGCGCCTGATGGAGCTCGAGGTCTACCTTCCCAAGCTGGTGTCAGGGAAGGCCACACTGATAAAAGCAGCAAGTATAAGAAAAGACACTGGAAAAGAATCAGTCACAGCCCACAGCTCAGCCCCTGTTGCAGCTATAAAGCTTAAAGCTACAGCCCTACCAAAGTTTACAGGGAACCAACGTGACTTCTACAGATGGAAGAAAGAATGGGAGGCTCTGCAGAAACAAGGCGAACCAACAGGGTCCAAAGAGGTAAAGAAATTTCAACTACTTGATAGCTTCGATGAAAGATTGGCTAAAGATCTACACCTATCAACCTACACCACAGCAGACGAGATCTTCAGAGTCTTGGAGAACCGCTATGGGAACCAAGCTTCCATCGCCATAGAGATTGTTGAAGATCTACAAGCTTTTCCACCTGTTCGTGGTAACCAGCCAAGAAGAATCATAGAGCTCATTCAAACAGTTGAAAAAGCCCTCTATGATTTAAATGAACTGAACAATGCAGATGCCATAAGGAACCCATTAGTAACAAAATCCATTGAAGGAAAGCTCCCAGAGATCCTAAAGAAAGACTGGCTCACTTATGCTGCTAACAAAGAAAATGCTGTGAACACTCAGAACCGCTTCGACAAGCTCCTTGCATACCTGCAATCTCAAGAATCCATCTATGAGCAGTTGGAGCAGCTGAGAGACATTGATCCTACAAAAGAGAAAACAAAGTTTCAAACAAAGTATGCTAGAACAAAGACCTCCAAGTCAAGCAGTGAATCAGATGGCTGCATCATTTGTGGAGACTCAAAACACAAGAGAAAACTCTATCTTTGCAGAAGGTTCAGAACAACCACAAAGTTACCAGAAAAGAGGGACGCAGTGCAACGGATTGGTGCCTGCAACAAATGCCTTGAAATCCACGACAATGAACCCTGCAGAAAAACCACTTACCTGTGTGGGAATCCAAAATGCAGAGACCAACACCATTACCTTATTTGTCCTGTACCTAAGATCCTGTCCCAAAGACAAATAAATAAGACTGTTCCAGCGAGAGTCGAGGGAAGGAGGTGGACTGAAGCCCAAGATGAATTTATTTCCAAACTTTCACCTGAATTAGCACAGCAGTGTCGTGATGCCTTCTGTAATGCAACATCCAGAACATGCAACTCCACTGCAGCTGAAAGAAGCCTTGTGGAGAAGATTGGTCTGCATGAATATCCTGTGATCCTGATGCTTCTGAATGTCACAGCTAATGATGGTCAAAGAATTGGGACCCTCATCGACCTGGCTTCTGACACAAACTACATAACTCATAAAGCTGCAAGCAAGTTAAACCTTCGTAGTGAAGACGTCACACTCGTCGTTCATGGCGTCGGCGGGATGAAGGTGACCGTTGCAACCAAACGGTACTTCATCAAGATTCGTGTCAACACTTCAAGAGGGACGCTAAAGGCTCATCAGCTAATCTGCTATGGACTCGACAACATTGCAGAAGTCCACGAGCATGTTCCAGCTTATAAGTTACAAAAGATCTTTTCTGATGTTCCCCTCCAAGAACTCATCAGACCCAGAGAGATCCAGCTTCTAATCAGTCACAAAGAAGGCCAGCTGGTGCCCCAGAAAGTCCGCTCCATTGGTGACCTGGTGCTCTGGGACGGTCCACTCGGCAAAACCATCGGGGGAACGCACCCAGATCTCTTTGAAGAAGCCACACTAGTAGCTCACACATCCAAGGCTCACTTCGCCCGATCCATGAGAGCTGCAGCAGTTGAGTATCAAGAACTCACCAAAGATCTAACTTACTGCCACTATCCAGAACATCTCAAGACCCAGTCCAATACAACCACCAGTAGCAAAGACTTTCTCAAGTGGTGGAAATGGGAAAGTATTGGGGCTGCGTGTGAGCCGAGATGTGGTGGATGTCGGTGTGGAAGCTGCCAGCCAGGAGGGAAAGAAATTACTCTCGTAGAAGAAAAGGAGTTGGAGATCATAAGAAATGGACTGACGTATGTGACTGGAGATAAACATTGTGCCGAACCACACTGGCATACCAAGTATCCATGGGCTGTAGATCCAGCAACTTTACCAAACAACAAAAAAGCAGTTGAAGCAACATTCCTCAGAACTGAAAAACAATTGTCAAAAGAACCTGAGTGGAAGAAGACCTACGCTTCACAAGTCCATGAGATGGTGCATCGCAGAGCTGCTATGAAGTTGTCCAAAGACATCCTGCAGAGCTGGACTGGACCAGTGTGGTACATCAGCCACCTCATCGCACCAAATCCACACTCTGTCTCTACTCCAGTGAGATTGGTGTGGAATAGTAGCCAAACGTACAAAGGTCTCAGTTTGAATGAGATCCTCATCAAAGGTCCTGACGTCCTGAACCCGATTAGAGCTGTCCTGCTGAGGTTCAGAACTGGTGTCTATGCTGCGCTTGGTGACATTCGTAAGATGTACAATTCTGTCTGGTTGGAAGATCGAGAGGTCCACTTGCACAGGTTTTTGTGGCGTGACACTGAAGACGCAGAAATAGAAGATTATGCTATAACCAGAGTCAACATTGGAGATAAACCTGCTGGTTGCATAGCCCAAGTTGCCATGCGAGAAACCGCAAATTTACCTGCATTCAAGCGCTTTAAAGAAGAAAGACGTGTGCTAGAGGAGGATACTTATGTCGATGACATCCTGACTTCACACAATGACTTTGAGCATCTGAAACGCCTCACGACCAACGTCGAGCACATTCTGAAAGCCGGACAATTCTACATGAAGCCTTGGGTCTACTCCAGTCAAAGTGGGAGGAAAGGTCCCAAAGGTGAGACAACAAAAATAGTCAGGACAGAGCCAATCACCATGATCCTGCCTAACCAACTGGCAGAAAATGACAACAAAGCTCTAGGCCTTGGTTACACCATTGACAATGACAAGCTCAATGTCATGGTTGCAGTGAACTTCTCAAAGAAAAAGAAGAAAATGCGTCTTGGTCAAGACCTGCTCAGAGAAGAAGTCAGAAACCAAACCCCTGATCCACTCACCAGAAGAGAACTTCTGAGCCAAGTCTCCAGCCTGTATGACCCACTAGGCCTTGTGACTCCTGCCAAGCAAAAAGGTGCCATCTTGGTAAGGAGAGCTTTTCAAGAAGCTAAAATAAAGTTCTGTTTAGAAGATACTTGGGATACTGCTTTGTCTGAAGGGCTTCGAGAAGATTCTATAAAGCTTCTAGAAGAGTATGCTAACTTGAGCCAAATTCAGTTTGCCAGATCTCTAACTCCACCAGATCCCTGCACAGAGCCCACTGCCATTACGTTCTCTGATGGAAGTGAGAATGCATATGGCGCAGTGATGTATCTTCGTTGGAACTGCAAAAGCGGCATCGTCGTGAGGCTGGTCGAGGCTAAAGCAAAGCTGACCCCTCTCGATCAGAAAGGTGATCCTGTGAAAGCAGAAATATGTGGAGCTGTGTTTGCTGCCCGTCTAAAAAACTACTTCCAGAGACACTGCCGTGTGAAAATCAAGAAATGGTATCATTTTGTTGACAGTCAAACTGTACTGGGAGCAATCCAGCGAGAAAGCTACGGTTACCAAACATTCTTTGCAAATCGTGTTGGGGAAATCCAGAGCAGTACTGATGTCAATGACTGGTGGTGGATTCCTGGGCAGGTGAACATCGCAGACATCATTACCAGAGGGGCCAGTCCTGGAGCCCTGACTGAGGACTCCGAGTGGCAGTTAGGTCCAAAGTTCCTCCAACTTCCTGATGATAAGTGGCCAAAAAGATCTGCCAAAGATGTTGCTGCACAAGCTCGAGATAAAGTTGAAAAAATCCAGAAAAAGACATTTGTAGCCATTCTGACCAGAGGTCACTTGAAGGCAGCCCAAGATCCAGCCCATGAAGTGTCCACAAGACCACCTGCTGGAGAAGTAATCCTGAGCCTAGTTGATGAAAAACGCTTCAGCAACCTGAGAAGACTGATTGGGACTGTGGCATGGATCTGGAGAGCAGCAAAAAAGTTCCTGAAAGTCAAGGTCACAGATCAAGAAAAGTGGGAGGCAGTACCATCATCGGGGATCCTTTCAATCAGTGAGAGACGAGATGTGTTCCGAGATCTCTGTCTTGCAGCACAAATGGGTGTGAACTTCCCCAACACTACAACAGACAGATTAGTCGTCTACAGAGATCAGACAATTGGACTTCTAGTTTGTGGTGGTCGAATTCAGAACTTCAACGAAGACCGCAAAGCTGTTCCTCTTTTACCATTCCAAGCTTGGATCTCCACCCTCTTAGCCAGAGAAGCACACAGCGAGGGACATTATGGAGTGGCAGGAACCCTTCTGCGGATGAGGAAGAAAGCATGGGTTATCAGGGGAAGAATTATTGCCCAAAAGGTTGTTGACAAGTGTATCATTTGCAAGAAAGCAAAAGCAAGAACCTGCAAGCAAATAATGGGAAACTTGCCTGTAGAGAGGTCAACTCCTTCTGCACCATTTGAGTTCACATCCATCGACCTATTTGGACCTTACCATGTGAAGGATGATGTCAGAAAGAGGGTGACAATGAAAGTCTGGGGTGTTGTGTTTTGCTGCATGTCCAGCCGAGCTATTCATGTTGAGATGGCAAATACATTATCTACAGAAAGCTTTCTGCTGGCTTACCAGAGGTTCACCGCAGTCCGAGGCCATCCTCGGAAAATCTGGTCTGATCCTGGTACCAACTTCGTTGGAGCAAAACCTGTATTAAAGGAAATGTATACTTACCTGAGAGAACAGAATCGAGAGTCACTTGAAGAGTATGCTGCCAAAAATGAAACCAACTGGACATGGAAAATCCTGCCAGCTGACTCTCCTCACCGGAACGGAGCTGCCGAAGCTGCTGTCAGGATTACCAAAAAAGCACTCCAAAGTCTTGGTAATGTAGAAGGTCTTACCTTCAGTGAGTTCCTTACAGTACTCCAGTTAGCTGCCAACCTTGCCAACGAAAGGCCTATTGACGCCAAAATTCAGAGTACAGAAGAGAGAATCCAGTACATCACACCAAACACTTTACTACTTGGACGTGCTACACAGAATGGTGACTTTAAAAGTATTGACTATACTGTCTACCCCTTCAAACGACTCCAACAAATGCAAAACATGGTCAACAACTTCTGGAAGTCCTGGAGCCAGCTCGCTGGTCCAAACCTCTTCATTCGCAGTAAGTGGCACACTACTGAAAGAAATGTTGCTGTTGGAGACATAGTTTGGCTCTGCGACCAAAACGCACTAAGAGGGCAGTTCAAGCTTGCAAAAGTTATCAGTGTGAATCCAGATCCCAGAGGTGTCGTCCGAGATGTCTATGTGAAAGTCTCTCCAAGTTCCAGTGTTTTGTTGAAGACTCCGAAACCTGTCACCAGAGATCCCAAGACAGTTTACCAAAGTACCATACTGCATCGGGATGTCCGGCGCCTTGTTGTCCTTGTACCGGTTGAAGATCAAGTAAAGTGTGACTAGCTCGACGGAAAAGGTACGATCTTTCTGTGTTTACCACATAAGGATCGAGTGGGAGGTGTCACGGCAACCTGGCGCCGCCCACACCGTGCGCACCACACACACACTGCACATGCTCTGCACAGCAGCATGTCTGTGAGGCCTGACAAGGTGAGCTTAATTTAAATCAGCTGGCAGCTCGTGCCAGCACTATAAGAACAACAGCAAACCAGCCATGCTGTAAAAAACACAGCAAGCAGGGCGGGCAGCAGCAGACACAGAGACTTGAAACCTGTGAGGAAAGGGACTTTAAACTTAAAGGACTATCGGTAAGCTCATTGATTGGAGTTTTTAAGGTGCTTTTTGGATCTGTTTCTTTTAGGTGGAGGAAGACAAAATTAATTTGAGTAATCACTGAATGTGTAAATGTTTGTTCTATATAAATTGTTCTGCATAAAAGATAAGTCTATTCAAGTAATTATTGAATATTTATCTGAGCATTTATTGTATAAATTTGTAGCAAAGTATTTAATTTATTTGTGTTTCTGTTTGAAGGTTTTTCACCTGAACACCTGACATTCTGAAAGGCTGATTAACTGATCATCTGATTAGCTGAACACCTGACTAGTTGTAACCACTGTTGACTAAATCAACTGTATCATCTGTACAACTGTTGGAATAAAAAAGGAAAGCTGAGTGAAAAAGGAAGTCTGGTCCTGGTCCTTCAAGTGCGGACACCTCACAGTAACTGGAGCGCTTGACATTTACTGTTTACATTTATTACAACTGTTTACATGTATTACTACTGTTTACATTTATTACTACCGGTACTGTTTACATTTACACTACTTTTTACATCTACACTACTGCTGATACTGTATACAGTATTTTCTGGTGTATAGGTCGCACCTGTGTATAGGTCACATTGTCCAATTATCACCAATAGATTGGAAAAATCCCTAGATAGGTCGCACTGGTGTATAGGTCGCACCTACGTTTAGCTCTGCTGCAAATGTCTGCCACAGGAGCGCACAGCAAGGCTTTTAAGAAGATTAACACTTAAAAACAATTATTTGTTTGATAAAAATTATAGCAAATATGTGTCTGAGCTGAACTTTTCTTTAATAAATGAATAATTTTAGCAGGATAAACACCTAAAAAATATATTTGTTAGCTGACATTATTGTAAGAGTGTGTCTCAGTTTAATTTTTGTTAATAAATGATTACAAATCAGCTTATTTTATAAAAAGCCATAAATAGGTTGCACCTGCATATAGGTTGCAGGGCATGCAAAAATGATAAAAAGCAGCGACCTATATTCCGGAAAATACGGTATATACTATTTTTACTAGCCTTATTGCATATGCCACTTTACCTCTATACCAATATCAACTACCTCATACATATACTGTGTACATAAACTTCATATGCTGCTTTGTCACTCTATTACAAATGTCAATGCCAGAACTTTCATTTTATTTTATAGATATACTTTTTACACTTTTATACTACTATGCAAAAAACTCAGGACAGTATTACACTTTTGTTATTTCATTTTATGCTTATGTTTATTAAATGTTTAGTGTTTTAGTGTTGGTGTAACTTTTCATTACTACTACTATGCAAAAACTACTATGCAAAAACTCAGGACAGTATTACACTTTTATTATTTCATTTTATGCTTATGTTTATTAAATGTTTTAGTGTTTTAGTGTTTAAATGGTTACTGTTGCACCGAGGGACTGAGAGAAATGCAATTTCAATCCTGTGTATGTCCTGTACATATTGCAGTTTTGACAATAAAGTTGACTTTGACTTTTGACTTTGATATTATTTAGGATCGTCTATTATTATCTACCATATCTATATATCAGGATTTTCTACCTGGACTATTGAGCATAAAAATTTTAAACAAACCAATACATAAAATGTGTTATAAACTAGCATGGGAAGGTATCTGCTCTTTTCAAGCAACTTTCTGTGTTTCTCAGATGTACTGATATTTTGACCTTATTTTTCATACGTCCTTTCCTCTTGATTAAACTCAGATTGTCTCAATACTTGAGCCCTGAGCACAGTATGATTTCCAGAATTATGTCAAACTACAATACTTTGACATAAACTAAACTGGTTTTAGGATAAAGTTATGATAAGACAAGACAAGTGGAGTCACAAGAGAGAAAAATGTGAAGATGCTTTTAGCAATGCTTGAGTAAAGTTTTCTGTTCAGTTTGACGTCGTCTTCATCTAGAAATCAACAAACAGTTTAGGGAACTTAACTGTGACAACAATCCCCACAATAAGTAGCTAGAAGCCCCCAGTTTTTTTACTTGTAAACATAGGAAATCAAGGCATCAATTCAAGACAAAAATAATTGGAAAAAAATTGTTATCTTTTTATAATTACTTTCATTGTATATAGCTGAAACTACATTATCTATGTACTGGAAGCATACAACATGTAATTACAGTCCTTTATTCCACCAGTTTTATCACTGTATTGTGTTCAAATCGCTCATCCAACATCTGGTGAGTGGGTTTAGTAAAGGTTGTTGTACAAGCACCGCACTAAAGGCTTCCCCCTCAGGAAGGGGTCACCTGATCAGACAGTAATGGTTTACAGGACAAATGACCTGCTAAATTATGCAGAAGAAGAGCAGCAGATGTGCAAGAGGTTTGAAAGTGATATCAGGACAAGAGAGATATTATGTTTCTGACCCACATTTTTTATTGGGTTGCATTTTTGTCTAAGAGATTGTTGCTTTATCCAGAAAAAGAACAAACGACAAAACAAGGCAGAATGTTTTTATTTTAATTTTAATCTGATGTGTCTGCTGTGAAGCTGAATCACTGTCAGAAGCTGACAGCTCATCTCTTGCTGCAGGCCTTTGCAATAATCTATTTTTGTTGTCAGTCTACATCTCTACAAACTGCTCAAGTCCTTTAACTCACTTGATTGACATTAGCCATCTGTTTAATCTGAGAGGGCTGATTCAAATCTGACTTATCAGTGTGACAATATTGAAACAGATAGCTCATTTAAACAAGACCAACTTAAATTATTATAGCAAAAATCTCATTGGGCTGTGACAGCCTGCAACTATTTGGCAAGCAGCATTCGAGTGGAAGTCTTAAAAATGTCTCAAAACATTCATGGAGGCTATTAATTTCTGACAAAACAAGTCAAATGTGGGTGGTCAGCAGAAAATATTGTGCCCAACCTAGAATAAAGTTTTCCAAGTTGTACACACAACATAAGGCTGTCATTTTTTTTATGAGTGGCCGTGTGAATAGCATCTGTGCAACTCCCTGTTTGTTTAGTCACAAACACTTAGAACTCAATGAGACTGCAACCAAAACTTGCAAATGTTTCATAATTTTGAGCCACCATCTAGTCTCCGACAGTTGCAGCCTGGTAAAATTCTGCATTCAAGCCTCCTTCACTGGATGGTAAACCTGCTACATGACATATTCAAACAATGCTGGATCCAGCAACTGTGGAAAAAAAACTCTTTCAGTGGGAGTAAAAAAAAAGATGCTGTTACGACACTCTTAGTGCTCACCAAATGTTTTTTCTGATTATTGTGATGCCCCTGAGACATTACCTTGTGCTCTAACAAAGTTTATGTGAGTACTGAAGTACCACTTTTGTTTGAGTGTACAAAAAAGTTAATTTCTACGTGGTTAGAAACTTATGAGAGGGCTGCAAATCAAAACTATAATTATGTGCACATAGAGTAAAGCTGTCAGCCTGGCCAGGCCTGACCCAAAAATCGGGCCAAGTCAGTGTCTGGATTTTGATTGCATCAGCGGACGTATGCGGCTGACGATCTACTTTGGATCAACACCAGCCGCTCGCGGCCATTTGACCGTGCACTGACCGGCCGGTTGAAAGAGGTACAAAAACATCCAGATGGATGAATTCCAGCACACACTTGAAGCTTACCTGAAAGTTATGCACCATAACTCATGTTCCCTGAAAGAAAGGGAACGAGGTGCAACACTATTGCTTGGGAAATTGCACCCCCGCGCGATTACCTGAAGGAATACATTCACGCCTTTACGGCAGGGGGCGTCAGCGTCACCCCAGAGACCCCGCCCTCTGGGTACTTAAGACGCGGACGCCCATCCTACTTTCTCCAAGTGCACTTCACCGAGCTTAGCATTGAAAAGGGCCAACTGTGTTGCACCTTGTTCCCTTCCTTCAGGGAACATGAGTTATGGTGCATAACTTTCAGTTCCCTTATCAGTCAGTCTCTCGGTGCAACACTATTGCTATGGGTACGTAATTCATTCACACCCTTGAAATTCTCAGTAAAATGCATGCTTGTGAGAATTTCAGCCTTACACATCAGGCGTTTTGTCTGTTCTCTACTCTGAGTTAGAGAGTACAGCCTGAGTGACATCACATGCAGTGACATCCAAACTATAATGCTTTGCAAACGTGTTCGTTGAACTCCAGTTTGCAGTAGCACATATGTTTGCAACTGGTACGCCCTTAAAAAAGGGACCACGAGGCAGCTAGGCCTCGAGTGGAATGGGCGTGTACCCCAGAGGGCACCTGTTGACTTTGCTGCTGTATGCCCTTTCTAAGGCCTCGGTCACCCAGTGTGAGAGGTGCTGCTTTGAAAGTGCTCTGCTAGCAGCTGGATTGGCAAAACATACAAACAGCTGGTTTGATTTTCTCCAACTAACAGTTCTTTCAATGTAAGCACTTAGGGCCCTGACAGGGCAGAGTGCATTCCACCTCCTCTGTCCTTCAGAGAGGACAGGGTAGGGAGGAAATGTTGAGAGACCAAAATCCAGACTTCTGGGATTCAGAGTTGGAACCTTTGGCACGTATGCGGGGCTTGGAAGCAGGGTGACCTTTGACCCATCAGGGGCCAACCTAGTACACATTGGGTGTACAGAGAAAAACGTGGAGGTCACCCACACGTTTAGCTGAGCAAAGAGCTAAGAGCAAAGCAGTTTTATAAGATAAATCTATCTTAATGCTGCTAATAGGCTCAAATGGAGGCCTACAAAGAAGTGACAGGTGAGCACCGGGTGTTTTTCCCCTCCAACCTTCGTGTCATGCCGAGATGGCTGACAAAAACACCTTAATGGTGGAAAATGAGCGTCCTTTCTCCAGCAGGTCCTGTAAAAAGGTGAGAAGTTGGACCAAGTCACAGGAATATAAAATAATATTCCTCTACAGACACCAAGCCTCAAAAACACACCATTTACGAGCGTAGAGAGTCTGAGTTGACTGTGCTCTGGCTCCTTGTACCTTGTTTATGACGTTGCTGGGAAGGCCAGAGGCCATCAGCCTGTTACTCTCAACAGCCAGGCTGAGAGCTGCCATAGTTCTGGACGTGGTTGAAAGAGCTGCCCGTGTGTCTGAGTCAACAGGTCCCTGTGGGGGGGCAACTGCCACGGTGTTCCTGACAACAGTGAGATTATCTCTGGGAACCACGGTTTCTGTGGCCATCTTGGGGCTATTGATATCAGGGAGAGAGCTCCCTTGCGTACACGTTCCAATGTCACCTGAATCAGAGGGACGGGGTGAAATGCATAATATAGCACCCATACTGGCCAGCTGTGGGCCAGGGCATCTGCTCCCAGTGGCACGTCTGTTTCCTTCAGAGAGAAGCACAGAGCGTAGTGCGTACTGGTTTTGCATTCAAACAGATTGACGGATGCCCGCCCATATCGTGACCAGATCTGGTCCACGACCCGTGGGTTCAGCCTCCATTCTGAGGCTAACAGCGGTCCTCTTGATAGGGCATGTGCCCTGTGATTTTTCTCGCCCGGGACATATGTTGCCCTCAGGGACAGTATTCTGGTGGCTGCACCACGTGAGCAGCTTGTACGTCAGACCGAGGAGGGTTCGGGACCTTGACCCTCTCTCCCTACTGATGTAAGACACTGTTGACCTGTTGTCTGACTTCATCAGGACATGCTATCCTGCAATCAGCCCCCCTTTTTTTTGAAAAAGTGTTTCATTGACCGGTAAACAGCCTTAAATTCCTGGAAGTTGATGTGTAATCTTGCTTCCCGTTGTTTCCAGAGGCCTTAGGCATTCTGGTTTCTGCAGACTGCTTCCCATCCTCCCTTTGAGACGGTCAGACACTCTGAGCTGATCAGAATCCTCCCTGCACGCCTGAGGGGGGCAGGACGTGTTTGTTTGTTTAGCCATATTTGCAGAGCACGCATTTTTAATAGTACCTGTGGCACGTAGGGAATGGCTGCTGCCAGCAGGCCCAAAAAATGCGCTGGCAGAGCTTGAGGGACACTCTCTGGCCTAGTTGAAAACGTGCCAGACAGAGACGTATCGAAGAAATACGGTCCTCTGAAAGTCGTGCTCTGTACGACATGGTGTCGATCCGTCCTTCCAAAAATACGGTAGTCTGGGATGGTTTCAGATTGCTTTTCTGCAGGATACATTTGTTTGTTGATCCATATCTACAAAGGGCGTATTCATAATAGGGCCCGGGGCACACAGACAATAGCTGCTGCCAACAGGTCCAAGAGACTCTAGCACAGCTTGAGAGGCACTCTCTGGCCTAGCTGGAACGTGCTAGGCAGAGGTGGAGGGCTGAAACCCATGCCTCTGAGAGCCTTGCCCTGTACAGTGTGGAGTTGAGCTGTACTTCCAGAAATACGGTAATCTGGGATGGGACCAGGTTGATTCTTGCCAGGTTTATGACGAAAACCTAGAGCTTCCAGGTGAGACAGCACCCTCTCTGGGTGCTGCGGTGCCTGGACTCTGCTGTGTCCAGGAATGGACAGATCGTCTAAATAATTCAGAACTCTGACCCTTTAATCCCTCAGCGGGGTCAGGGCCACGTCCAGGCATTTCGTGAATGCTTGGGATGCGGTTTTCAGGTCAAAAGGTACTGCCAAAAATCTTGGACGCGGAGCCCCTGAAGGTAGAGCGGAGATATTTTCTGTGGCAAGGCAGGATGTTCACGTGGAGGAAAGCGTCTTTCCGATCCACCGTGCAAAAGTAATCTCTCGATTGAACCGAGCAGATGGCTCGTCTGAGTGTCAACATCCTGGGTTTGTACGTCATTCTTCTTTTGTTCAGATCCCGGAGGTCCAAGATGGGCCTCAAACCTTGTTCCCATTTTGGGACCAGGAAGTACTCAGTGGTCTGAGACTTTATTATCATGTGTGGATGGCAATTTCTCTTTATTACACAAGCGTCTGAGTGTTCTTGTGTGTTTAAACGTTCTGAACCAGCTAGTCTGTGCTCCTCTAACACAGGTACTAGTGGTAAAAGTTCGGCATTTTCTCTCCCTCTGTGAGTGAAAGCGCCTGTAATGGTACAGGGGCATCTCAGGGTCATGCAGGCCTCTGCTTTCTTTTCCTTTTGTTGGTGGCCCCTTGCAGTTCCTACAGCTTTTCTGCTTGGTGGACCTGCAGCATTGAGTCCGCTCGTCCTTGTCCACCCCACCAGGGTCCCTCGGACCCTGCCATGGTTAATGGCCGAGAGTCATCCATAGCCTCATAGGTGGATAAGCTCTCAGCGTCACAATGTTCTCGTCGTGGGCATAGGAAAACTACCAGTTAGCGTAGCTGAACAGGTGAGCCAGAATTCCTCCTCCTGGACCGTGCGTGTCAGAGAGCCTCCTTGTTAGCAGGGGCTAAACGTGGAGGTACTCGTGAGCCCGCTAGCGGTGCTAAACGGGCCATCGAGCAACGTAGCATCGGTAAATAAACTTAGTTATGCGATGAACTCTATCGTCGATTCAGGATAGCGAAACAGGCAAAACATGAGAAGGTTAGCTAGCAAGCTAGACCAAGCATTTTCACATACCTCACAATGGAGTCCTTCGTTGTCCGCTCGTAGCCGCGCTAATCGTGTTAGCAACGCTAATCGTCTGCCCCGTGTTGTCATTGGAGCTCTCGGTTAGCCGGGCTAACCGTGGGAGCTAGCCAGTTAGCAGCGGGGTTACTCCATTTCCACTCGCCTTTCTCCGGCGTCATCCGCGAAAAAAGCGTTGAGTGTCTTCACGTGTGGTATCCCTGAGCCAACCGGACAAGCCTTGTGGGTGTCCGCTACTGAAAGGGGGTAGCCAGATCCGCTGAAGCAGGTTCGGGAGCCGGAGCTTGCTGGCCTGCTGGAGTTCTCCGTCCGAAGAAGTCCTCTCGCTGAGCTGCTCGTGGCTGCTAGCCTGTTAGCCCCGTTAGCTTAGCCGGTAGCGTGTTGTGCGGTTAGTGTCCACTAACCGAGTGGCAGAACAGCAGAAAAAGAAAAGGCATGGGAGCTGGGGCTCGCTGGCCTGCTGCTCTTCTTAGAATTTTGGGTTTTTGCTTTACCTTCTCAGGAGCCATGGCTGAGATGAGTCGAGCTCGTTTGTAGTGCTAACGTTGTCCGGAGACGTCTCCTTCGGCGCGTCGCTTTCGCTGACTAGCCTGCTACTCGTTAGCAGGGTAGCGGTGTGACGCAGTTAACGCCGTCGAGCGAAGCAGCTGCGAAGAGAGAAGCTTCGAGGTTAGGAGAAAAAACGTTGGACTAGCCTTCGCCAGCCCAGCAATACGCAGGAAATTTCTCTGTACGCTCAGCGTAGGGAGCAAGCTCACCTCTGGTCGAGCGATGTGACAACAGAGAAGTCCCACGAAGTTCAGGTTTAAGCGAGGTGAAGGGCAAAAAGAGAAAGTAGGATGGGCGTCCGCGTCTTAAGTACCCAGAGGGCGGGGTCTCTGGGGTGACGCTGACGCCCCCTGCCGTAAAGGCGTGAATGTATTCCTTCAGGTAATCGCGCGGGGGCGCAATTTCCCATAGCAATAGTGTTGCACCAAGAGACCTGACTGATAAGGGAACTGCTGTTGCATCAGCAGACACGCATGGCCGAGCCGAGCCAGTTAAAAGAGGTACAAAAAAGTTCAGATGTATGACTGCCAGTGACCCACCAGCGACTTAACTGGACCCAGCCACTGCCTCAGCGGATGAGCAACCGACGACCATTAATAACAATTAATAACTACATAACTAGAATAATCCACTGACTCTCATTAATAAACAAGTAGTTGTATCTTTCTATCTTTGAAATCTATTTTTAAATCATGTCAATCTGATTTGCTTACAAAAGCATTAAAAGTTTAATATTTATTTATTTACGGGTTAGGGTCTGTAATCACAGTTAATTTGTTGGTTTTGTGTCGGGCTTGGATAAATGATATGTGTTTGGTCCGAGCTGGGTCAGATTTTTTAGGCACAAATTTAACTCTAATATAGAGGTGACTATTTTGGAGCGACAGTATGGTTTCATGCCAAAAAAAACAGCCCCGTGGCTGCCATCTTTGCTTTGAGGATGCTGATGGAGAAGTCCAGAGTGGTCAAAAAGAACATAATTGTATTTTGGCGGATTTTAGAAAATGTCTATGACAGGGTGTCAAGGTGTGAAGATCAGGAGTGGCAGAGAAGTATGTTAGACTTGTACAGGACATGTTAGAGGACAGCAAGACAGTGGTGAGATGTGCTGTAGGAGTGACAGATAGCTTCAAGGTGGAGGTGGGATTGCATCAAGGATCGGCTCTGAGCCCCTTCTTGTTTGCCCTGGTTATGGACAGACTAACCCCAAAATTACACCACACGCGGCTCCGCCCCGCTCCGGTCCGCAGGTCGCAGCTGAGCGAGTCCAAAGCCCACTGCCTCCGCTCCGCTCAGGTCCGCCTGGATGCGCCGCTCCGAGACACGTGCGAGATCGCGCGATAAATCAAGTGATAAATAAGTAAGTCAGAACAAAACAATTCATTCGGTGGAAGAAGGAGAACAACTGTAGAGAGACTGCTGCCTTGATCTTCTCTCGTAAATGAGCTACATGGTTTGAGCAACAGGAAGTGATGTTTACATTTCAGAATAAAATACTTTTTTATTTATTTATTTCTTGTATTGCGTTTGTAGGCGTAGTCATAGTCATAAATATAATAGTTTAGTCATAGAATAGTCATAAATGATAGTTTGACAGCATTTTTGTACAAATAAATCCGTATAGAGCTAGGATTAGTCCGCCCGTGGTGATTTTATTTTGTAAATACGGAAGTTGTGCTCGTTCCTTTTCCTGTTGGTGCGACGTAATCTTCAAAAGTTGACTCCGGCACAGCTCCGGCGTCCGGCAGAAATAGAAAAATTTCTAATTTTGACGGACTGCCGTCCGCTCTCCGCAGCTCGCTGCCGCCGTGCGGAGCCAGTGTAAACTCTGTCATTGATTATAATGGGTGCGTATTTGCTGCGGAGGTCGTACCGGAGCGGGGCGGAGCTGCAACGCGTGTGGTGTAATTTTGGGGTAACAGATGAAGTCAGGCAGGAATCCCCGTGGACTATGATTATGAATATAAAGCACCTTGGTAACAGCTCTTGTTTTAAATGTGCTTTATAAATAAAGTTGACTTGACTTGACTATGATGTTTGCAGATGACATTATGAACTGTGGTGAGAACAGGGCACAGGTAGAAGAGAACTTGAAGAGGTGGTGGCATGCATTAAAACTTTAAAGAAGAGGAATGAAAGTCAGGTGTAGTAAGACAGAGTACGTGTGTGAATAAGAGGGAGGCCGGTGGAACAGTGAGGCTACAAGGATCAGAGGTCACAAAGGTGCAGGACTTCAAGTACTTGGGGTCCATTATCCAGAAAAATGGGGAATGTGGGAAAGAGGTGAAAAAGAGAGTCCAGGCCAACCCATCCTCATTCCCTACTCGTCATACGTGTGACGCTTGGGCACAGAGTTCCCTTCCGCGTCGTATATTTGACGCGGCGGGTCACCCGTTTCATCATTATTTGGTGTGTAGGGAAATGATAAGTTGTGATCGTGTCTTAGTGAAGCACTTTCGTCTTTTTTTTTGTTGTTATGAAGAGGAATGATTTTACTGGCAAAAATTAAACACTAAGCCTAACCTTATAACTAACCCTAAACTTAACCATTCCCCTTTTATTTAACCCTTGAACCCCAAACAAGCCCAAACAAGCAAATGAGAGCACCCTGCACACCAAATAGTGACGAGAAGGGACGACCCGATGCATCAAGTATGTGACGCGGAGGGACCTGAGCCCAAGCGTCAATATATGACGAGTAGGGAATGAGGACATGTTGTCCAGGCAGGATGGAGTGGATGGAGAAAAGTTTCAGGAGTGATTTGAGAAAAAAGGATGTAAGCAAATGTCAAAGGAAAAGTATATAGGACAGTGGTGATATCAGCTATGTTGTATGGTCTGGAGACAGAGACATGGACAAAAAGACAGGAGAAAGAACTGGAGATGTCAGAAATGAAGATGTTGAGGTTCTCCTTAGGAGTAACAAGGATGGATAAGACCAGGAATGAGATCATCAGAGGTACAGCACATGTTGAACAACTGGGAGATAAAGTTAGAGAGGGCAGACTGAGATGGTTTGGACATGTCCAGAGGAGGGACAGTGGGTATATCTTGTTACTATGGGGAGCAGAGCATTCAGCTGCTCTGCTCCCCAGCTCTGGAACTCACTTCCACCTGATATTCGCAACACAGACTCATTGCCACATTTCAAAGTCAAACTCAAAACTCACCTGTTTAAAGTAGCCTATGCATGATAACAACTGCATTGTCTTATTTTTTATTTTAATTCATTTTACTTGTTTTTTTCTGTGTTTATAATGTGTCTGGTTTATTTTATTTTTATTTTTATGATTGACAATGTAAGGTGACCTTGAGTGCCAAGAAAGGCGCCTACAAATAAAATGTATTATTATTATTATTATATAAGTCCAGGCAGGATGGAGTGGATGGAGAAAAGTTTCAGGAGTGATTTGTGACAAAAAGGTGTCAGCAAAGGTCAAAGGAAAAGTTTACAAGACAGTGGTGAGACCAGCTATGTTGTATGGTCTGGAGACAGTGGCATTGACAAAAAGACAGGAGAAAGAACTGGAAGTGGCAGAAATGAAGATGCTGAGGTTCTCCTTAGGAGTGACAAGGATGGATAAGATCAGGAATGAGATCATCAGAGGTACAGCACATGTTAAACAACTGGGAGATAAAGTTAGGGAGGCCAGACTGAGATGGTTTGGACATGTCCAGAGGAGGGACAGTGGGTATATTGGTAGAAGGATGTTAGAAATGCAGCTGCCAGGAAAAAGACAAAGAGGGAGACCAAAGAGGAGATATATGGATGCAGTTAGAGAGGACATGGAGGTAGTTGGAGTGAGGACAGAGGATGCAGAGGACAGAGTGAGGTGGAGGAGGATGACTCGCTGTGGCGACCCCTGAAAAGGGAAAAGCCGAAAGAAGAAGAAGAAGCTCTCCTCCAGGCTCGACTACTGCAACTCCCTGTTTATTGGTATCCCTGGCAAAAACCTTCAGAAACTTCAATACATTCAAAACAGTGCAGCTAGGATTCTGTTGAGAGTTCGTAAATTTGAACATATTACACCCATTCTCCATAACCTCCATTGGCTTCCTGTCACCTACAGAATTCAATACAAAACTGCTCTCATTACCCATCAATGCTTGCACGGCACTTCACCTGACTATCTAAAGGACATTCTTGCACCATATTCATCCACCCGGTCTCTACGATCACAGAACAGTAATTTCCTTTATATTCCTCGGACCAAATTGAGGACCATGGGAGACCGAGCATTCTGTGTGGCTGCCCCCCGCCTGTGGAACTCCCTCCCTGATGACCTGAGAGCTCCACAGTCACTGGTTGACTTTAAAAGCAGCATAAAGACCTTTCTTTTTAAGCAAGCCTATTCTGCCTCCACATGATTTTATCTTTGATCTTAGCTGATATCATTATTGATTTTACTTGATTTTATTGATTTTACTTGTTTTATTTTATTTATTTTTTAAGCAAGCCTAATCTGCATCCACATGATTTTATCTTGATCTTAGTCGATATTATTATTGATTTTATTTGATTTTATCACTTGTTTTATTTTGATCTTTGCTTTATTACAATTTGTAGCACTTTGAGATTTTTATTAATGAAAAGTGCATTATAAATGGAATTCATTATTATTATTATTATAAGAAGAAGATTATTATTATTATATTGAATCAGAATCAGAACAAGCTTTATTATCATTCTACTGTGCTGTCTGAGATACAGCGAGAATATGTCCGTGCAGTCGTCCAAAAGATGGGCGGAGTGCATGTAACTGCTGCTATGATAGTGCAGCCTCTTTTTGCTAGAAGGATGTTAGAAATGCAGCTGTCTGGAAAAAAGACAAAGAGGAAGGCCAAAGAGTTGATACAGTGCATCCAAAAAAGTCTTCACAGCGCTTTGTTTTCCACATTTTGTCATCTTACAGCCATGTTTTACAAAGGTCAAGTAGGGTCCACTGGACGGATCCTTCTTTGGTGAAACGTTTTGTCTTTTATCCAAAACATTTCAGTCTGAGGAGCAGCAAGCAAACTCAGTCTTATTAGTCAGAGTCAGAGAGTCAGAGTCAGAGCATCTTTATTGTCATTTGCACCGCATGTGGTACATGTGAAGAAAACGAGATTATGTACACAGGGTCCCAGTTACATCCAACAACAAATGCAAGAGAAAAACAGTAATAACATCTAGGATTAACTAAGAAAAACATCAACTAGTAATACACTAAGCCCTAATGTAGTAGAAAAACATCATTATAAACAGCAGCACGAACATGAGTCTGTATGAGCAGATGGTCACAGATGAACACAGCAACAAGAAAACAGATCAGCATCAGCATGATGTGATATTTTGCAGTGTTTATTCTTATTATTTATTTATTCATGAGTCTAACAGCCTCAGGGTAGAAGCTGTTCCTCAGTCTAGTGGTTCTACATTTGATGCTCCTCAACCTCCGTCCTGAGGGGAGTGGGGCAAAGAGTGAGTGTGCTGGGTGAGTGAGGTCTTTCATGATGCAGGTGGCTCTTTTCCTGCATCTGGAGGTGTAAATGTCTGTGATGGTGGGGAGACTGACTCCAACAGACTTCTGTGCAGCCTTCACCACTCTCTGTAGAGCTTTCCTCTCTGCAACTGTGCAGCCTCCATGCCACACATTGATGCTGGAGCACAGGATGCTCTCCACTGCACACCTGTAGAAGGAGGTGAGGACTGGGCTGCTCAGACCAGCTCGTCTCAGCCGTCTGAGGAAGTAGAGTCTCTGATGACCTTTCTTGATCAGGCTGGTGGTGTTGTTGCTCCAGCTGAGGTTATCATTCAAGTGTACACCCAAGTATTTGTAGCTGGAGACCACTTCCACTGCAGATCCACTATGTTCAGTGGGGCGTGGGTGTGTTTGTTCCTTCTGAAGTCCACAATCATCTCCTTTGTCTTCTTCACATTCATGTGAAGGTTATTCTCTTTGCACCAGCTCTCCAGGTGTTCCACCTCCTGTCTGTAGCTGGACTCATCATTGTTTGTGATGCATCCCACCACCGCTGTATCATCTGCAAACTTAACAATATGACAGCCTGGATGTGTGGCTGTACAATCATATGTGAGCAGAGTGAACAGAAGAGGGCTCAGCACACATCCTTGGGGAGAGCCAGTGCTGAGGGTTATGGTGGAGGAGGAGAAGTTGTGGATCTTCACGGACTGTGGTCTGTTTGTTAAGAAGTCTAGTACCCAGTTACAAATGGAGGGGCTTAGTCCAAGTGTGGATAGTTTGTCTATCAGAGTTTGGGGGATCATGGTGTTGAAGGCAGATGTGAAGTCCACAAAGAGCATGCGCACGTATGAGTCCTTCTGATCCAGGTGGGTGAGAGCAGTGTGGACCACAGAGGAGATGGCGTCCTCTGTTGATCGGTTCTCGCGGTATGCATATTGATGAGGGTCCTCGTTGATGTTGACGGTTGCCTTGATGTGGGACATGACCAGTTTCTCAAAACATTTAGCGACTATCGGGGTGAGGGCCACTGGTCACTGTGGAGCTCTTTGGGACCAGGATGATGGTGGCAGTCTTCAGGCAGGTGGGAACTGACTCCAGTGAAAGTGAGGTGGTAAAGATGTCAGCCAGCACCTCACAGAGCTGGTCCGCACATTCCTTCAGAACTTTCCCTGGGATGTTGTCATTACATTACATTACATGTTGTCATGACATGTTGATATTGCATTCTCATTTTTTTTCTGAGACATTTCGTCCTTCATCCAAAGGACTTCTTCAATTTGAGGATAGGCTACACCAAACTAACTAATTTCCACAATTGCAAACTCCATAGTGGAGAAAGAAAAACTGTTTGCTGGTGCTAAGATGACCTCCAGAGCCCACCCTCTCCCCCGACAACTCCTCTGAGACAGTCATGCCAATGTAGTTGAAAACACCAAAGTTCATGCTTAATAATCCAAGTACAAATCCAACAATATTCAGTCAGATCATCTGGATGGTTTCCTTTTTTTTTGTTTTTTTTTGTTTTTGCTGAGACGTTTCATTCAAATGACTTATTCAAAGTGAAGAAGTTATTTGGATAAAGGACAAAACGTCTCAGCAAAAAAATATTAAAAACGTCCAGATGACCTGACTGAACATTGCTGAATCAGCCTAACAGTTGATCGTTAGTGCCCTGGCTGTTTGCTATTCACAGAGGGCTGAGTGAAAGGGGGAGGATTTTAACACAGAAGCCTCTGCCCCATTAAAAGACGGACTCTCAAATCAACATTCCTCTCTACCAAGGATGTGAACATCTTCATCCCTGAAAAAGTGGCCGCTGGCCTGGAGATGAGTGTAGATCACAGAGTCCTGGCCTGATGATGTTGCTCTTCTGTGCTGGACCATCCTTTAGTGGCCAGTGGCTGTTTAGTTTCCCCAATGTGACCTTCAAGCAGAGGTAAAAAATATGTTAGGAATTTTTTTTGTCTCCAAACACAATGTGTCATTTTTCACCACTTTTATTGTCTGTCCAACAGATCTCACTTGTAAATGAGTCTTCGAGGCTCAATGTGACGTATCTGTTTAAATAAAGATTGAATGAAAAAGAGCGTTTTTTTTTTTCATTTTAATTTTATTTTTGTTGATTAAAATTAACATGATTGAATCTGTTGTGTTTTTGTATGCTTGAGGTCACATAAAAAAATCTTTTTAGGACATTTAACTATTTTCATTATGTGCTAATACATAAAAGCTCAGAAATGCAAGAACATTTTTTTGTATTTTCATTGACTGTACCAGGAATGCGCTGTGAAAATTACAAATATCATGTGCTTCACATGGACTGGATGTTTTACAAAAATACACTCCATTTATTTACATTTGGACGCATGTGATAGGCATTTCTGGATATGTCTGTATATGTGGCAAAATCACACTGCTGGCGATATAATAGAAGTGTGAAGTTCAAGTCTGATAGTTCATATCCTGCTTATTATCTGTAAAAAATACACTCAGAAGATTTCCTGCTGTCCTCCAGTTCTTCACTACAGCATAGATCTCACCAACAACGTGAACTCCCACGGACACTGCAGGATTATTTTTAAAGATTCAGTTCACATGAAAAGTTAAGATCTATCTTTCTTCAACTCTCTCATCCTCCCACCTATCCTCTCTTGGTGCTCCGTCCCCACAGTTATGTATCCTACTTACCGAGGCGCTCTGCTTCAGTGTGTGGGTGTCTTATACTGAGCCTTAGAAGCCCTGAGAGCCCATCTGATGTCTTGAAACGATGATAGACGCTCAGCACCTGTCCTTTGTCTGTTTCTGTTCTAAGATTCAGAATCATTTAAAAACACTCAGTGAAATTTACCAGGTATATTGTACCTATTGAGTATTTAGCAATATGCATATATAAAAATGTCACAAATCTTTTAAGAAAAGTTTCAAATTGTTGTATTTCTTAGCATGCAGGGAAACTTTTAAAGATGCTCTCATTTGATTTGAGCACCATTCTTCAAATTGTATGTGTTAGAGAGTTCAAACATTGATCATTTAAACTTATTACTTTAATGTATTCTGATGAATCATTAACCAGTTTGCTTTACTAAAAGTCTTTCTGTATGAAACAAAACATCTCTGAAGAACATAACTTGTTGCTTCATGCACACAGAACAAAAACACTGATTAGGCCAGCTCATGTTTTAATCACAGATAAGGTTTTGACATTACGTTACTGTTTGTTATGACATTGCCACACTCATGTTTTAATCACAGATAAGGTTTTAACATTACGTTATTGTTTGTTGTTACACTGCCACGTTTTCCATGTGCTATCTGAAACCGTCATCCTGTTACTCATTATTGTCCAACCTTTGAGAGAATAAAAAGCCAGTACGCACTTTCCAATTTGGATTTGATCTCAAACACTTTTGAAACATGTTTCAAAGTGTCTTGAGGTGATCTCCCATTTTCAAAGTCTGCTGCTCTGAAAATTAATTCTTGTCTCTCTTCTTGTGTGGTTCGTGTTGAAGGTGAAGGTGTTTAAAAATCCTCCATCATTGGTTCCCTGACCGGGATTTTCCTCTTACCTGTCTCCGGTGGGCCCAGAGGACGGACGTGCTACTTGCCCATGCACGGCAGTTTCAAAAGTCTGGTAAGCGTGGACGTTTTACCCCGCCAGGCCAGTGTTCTTTAGGTCCGATTCTCTGGCCATCGACGGGACGGTTTGACGGAAGATCCAGTCGAATACCACACGAACCTGCAAGGAGTGAGTACATGTTATTGCTTCGTACGGCGGAAAGTACGTTATTTGCTTAGTACGGCGGAAAGTACTGTCTTGATGTTATTGCTTCGTACGGCGGAAAGTACGTTATTTGCTTAGTACGGCGGAAAGTACTGTCTTGATGTTATTGCTTCGTACGGCGGAAAGTACGTTATTTGCTTAGTACGGCGGGAAGTACTGTCTTGATTGCTTGGCACGGCGGAAGGTGCTATAAAGTTTGCTGACGTCCGGCGTGGAGGGACTGATTGTTTGCTTAAAGTACGGCGTGAAGTTACTTAAAATTTGTTTGCTTGGCACGGCGGAAGGTGCTCTAAATTTTGCTGACGTACAGCGGGGAAGGTACGTAAATAGGAAAGTTGTGTTCATCAGGCTGCATCGGTGAGTGCCTGAGAGTTGTGTGTGCGTTCTTTGAGCTTGTCTGTCTCTCTCTCTCTTTTTCTCTCCCTCTATCTGTGTGAGTTTACCTCCCTTCCTTTCTCCCTCTCTGTGTGTGTAAGAACATGAGTTCACATGTAAATTAGAGTTATAAGCTGGCTGCCGAAGTCACAAAGTCAACTTTAAAAAAGAAAAAAGAAAAATAAAGATTAATCAAATAAATTAAAAAGATAAATACTGAAACTAATAATTACTAACTGCGCTGAAAGCAGGCCGGCTCCTCCGGGAACATCTTATCTGGTACTGGGATATCACCTCCTGTGAAAAACAGAAACAAACAGAAGTTTATGCTACTACAGTATGATATAGCATCTGGGGCATGTTAAAGGGGACCACAGATAGGTTTTAAAAAAATTTATGGTATGTGTCTGGGCTATCCAGACAATGTTCATTCAATTTAATACACAAAATAATTCTTAGATAATCAATTATACCCTTTTTAATTCTGCCATTTTTAACTTTCGTTTTGAACGACTGGTTTATGATAATGAGCTGTCATGGCCACGCCCTTCAAAGATCTGTTTACATTAACTCCGCCCTCTGTAACAGCCAGTATCTCTAAACTGTTGTTGTTTTAAAATTAGCTTTTTTAAAAAGGGTTAGTGTTAACCTTTCCTGCTCAGTCTTTCATCCGTGGTCAAAAGACACAGGGGAGATTTTCCTCCAGGGCTGAAGTCTCTGCTTCAGGGTTAACTCCCTCGCTCGCCTTGCACATAAACCACACGGTGGCTGAAGGTTAATCCTCTTGTTTTAATAATAATTCCAGCCAACAGGTGCACAAACAGACTTTCTTACAGCCGCGTTTCAATTTGCCGTTCACTTTACTCCACACACACACACACACACACCGTCACGTCTTGCTCTCCTCAACACGCTAAAGGACCCTCTAGGCTTTTGACGACCAGTGTACCTGTATACGGATATTTTAGAGCAAAAAAAAGTCCTGCTGGATGGACAGCGTGTGCGCGCACATCATGCTGCAGTTTAAAGATAAAATTATAGTGCTTAACTCCATTCCTGCATGGAAGGCTTGACCAAGCTCAAAGCAGCTCTGCACCGTGATGGACAGAGAGCAACAGCTACAGGACAGATGCACGTGACGTGCAGCAGGTCCTCGGATGGATGGATGGATGGACGGACGGACGGATGGATGGAAGGATAAAGCTTGGACCTCAGTCAGTAAAGAATCCATCTGTCTGGGTTCAGGAAGGCAGGATGTTTGATGGAGCTGACGTGGAGCCAGGAGGACACAGCTGCTCTGAGCGTTGCACCCGTTACCTGCTCAGGAGTTGACAGAACTCTTCAGCGACGCAGAGGATGAAGAATTCAATGAGTTTGAATAAAAATAAATAAATAAATATTTTTTGGTGTTTATCTTGTTACATTTTAAAGAGATGAAGGTTGTTGCAGCCATTGCGCGCACACGTTTGGAATACCCGACAAGCAAAATTATTTAAATCCAGCGGATTTGAACATATTCATTTATTAAAGAAAAGTTCAGCTCAGACACATCTTTGCTATAATTTTCAGCAAATAAATACGTTTTTTAAGTGTTAATCTTATTAAATTTTAAACAGATGAAGGTTTTAGCAGCCCACGAACACGAAGACCGGTCAAAGCGAACCTATCAGCTATTTGACAATTATGTTCATTTTTAAAAGAAAAGTTCAGCTCAAACACACTTTTACTATAATGTCAGCAAACAAATATAACAATAATACTTTATTTATAAAGCCTTTTAAAACAACCACAGCTGCAACAAAGTGCTGTACACATGAAATCATGAAAAACAACCATCATGTCTTTTATACTGAAGTGGGTGGAGCATCACCAGGGGTTGCTAGGTGAGGGGCTGGACTCAGGTTTGAGGTGGGTTGGGGCTGCGGTTTGTGACGTCACAACCGCAGGATTTGAAAATGAAGTGTTTCTATCAAAGATAAATAAATATACTTAGAGTAAATAAACCACTGGGTGCATTTTTTTGGCCCTAGGACTGTTTTTTTATGAAGTACATACCCAAAGTTGAGTAAAAAAAAAACATTAAAAAGTGAATTTTGCATCTGTGGTCCCCTTTAAAGTCGACTTTTAAAGTTATGTAGTCGTTCAACCCCTAGTTTTGTCTCATAATCCATTCCCCTCTCTTCCCAGATGGTGGTAAATGAATCCATTCTAAATGTTTACACTGAGTCTATTTTTCTTGGTTCTCTTGCTATTGTATCCTGTGAAGCTGTTAAAATGCACCAATATGACACCCAGTCCTTGTCTCAACCATTAGTTAGTCTCTGATTTACAACGTATTTTAGTTATGTAGAACTTCCCTTTGAGCTTTATTACTGGATGCAAAACACTGGCTGACATAATTCTGTTTCAAATGGGGTGGTGGGAGTGCACATTTTTTTCCTCTTGCAAGTCTAAACATGCTGATACTGATCTGTTTTCTTGTTGCTGTGTTCATTTGTGACCATCTGCTCATACAGACTGATGTTCGTGCTGCTGTTTATGTTTTTCCACTACATTAGGGCTTAGTGTATTACTAGTTGATGTTTTTCTTAGTTAATTCTATATGTTATTACTTAGTTAATTCTAGATGTTATTACTGTTCTTTTTCTTTTTTTTTCTCTCTTGCATTTGTTGTTGGATGTAACTGGGACCCTGTGTACATAATCTCGTTTTCATCACATGTACCACATGCGGTGCAAATGACAATAAAGACTCTCTGACTCTGACTTTAAGTTTCTGGTGGAAATTCAAACCGCCTTAAAAAGAAAAGCTAAATAAATTGTATTAATTTATTTTAAATTGTTATATTGTCTTGTGGGTTTCTAGCTGGACTCTGTCTGTGAGGAGCAAGTTGAACTCCAAACCTCCCTTGACAAAGCTGAATTCTTGCCATGCAGGTTTGCCACCTGTCACTTCACTTTACTTTGCACTGTCATCAATAATTACAATCTTGCCACCATGCCCTGATTGGAGTCACCTCTATATTCCCATCTGATTATGTTGGTGGTTGCTGTTCCACCTCCATGTTCCTCATCTTCAGGGCCCCATCTGGTGTCTTCACAGTGACATGCATCATTTCCCACTGTGCCTCAGGGCTTTAGCAAATAACAAGAGACCACTCCAGTGGATCTTTGGTAAATGGATTGTGGCAATAATGACCAACCAGAGTTCAGAAAATCTACATAGATATAATTTATTTTTCAATCACTGTAGAGGAGAACACCTTCTGTAGCTGTCTCCTGATATTTGTAGAGCCAAGCCCACATGTGTGTATGATTGTTTGGCATTAATGGAATTTTCTTGGATAAAGCAGCACAGCTCCACAACAGCTCAGAGACGTGAACTTGTGCAGCCAAGCAGAGAAATAGACTGTTCAAATTGAATATGTAGAACATTTGATAAAGCACAGAATCAGTCTGCCAAATCCTTGAGCTGGTTAAGAGATTTTTTTTTTTCATTCAACCTTTATTTATACAGGCTAGCCTCGTTGAGTCACGGGGACTCATTTACAAGAGGGACCTGTCTCACTCACACCAAACAACCATCCACTCTCACACTCACACCTAGGGTCAATTTAGAGTCACCAATCAGCCTAACAAGCATGTTTTTTGGTCTGTGGGAGGAAACCGGAGTACCCGGAGGAAACCCACGCATGCACGGGGAGAACATGCAAACTCCACCCAGAAAGGCCCCGGACCGGGATTTGAACCGGCAACCTTCTCGCTGAGAGGCAGCAGCTCTACCAGTTGTGCCACCGTGCTGCCCAGATGTCACACATCTTAGAAATTAACATGTTTATTTCAAAACACTGCAAAAACAGACATTCGTTCAACCTTTATTTATACAGGTTAAACCCATTGAGCCTCGGGGACTCATTTACAAGAGAGACCTGACTTTAACAAAGAGTGGTGACAACAAAGACAACAGTGGACAATCATAAAGGATGCATACAAATTGAGAATAACAAGTGTAAATAAAATGGTATTGTAGTGATACACCTCAGCTCTGATATTGTAGGCTTGACCTTCAAGTACACCTCTCTGCATCTCTCTGAAACTCTCAGTGTTACACCTTCTTGAAGCCCTCAAGGAGACGAGTGGACACTTATATTTGTTACAATTATTTTGGTTTAATGGACACTAATTAATCAGATTGAACTTTCTCTTTAATGTGTGTTAATTCAGAATTGATCTACAGTATACTTTTTGTCATTTTAATGAGGATCTGTTACTTGCATGAGTTTGACCCTTCTGCTGGTTTATTCTACAATACAAGTGTGCTCTGAAATCTAGGACATGAGTCAGGGTAAGCTGTTCACTTCCTTCTCTGTTTTGTCTTCAACCTAGACTCAACAGGCCAGTCCATCTGGCTGTTTATGTAAACTGTTTTCCTGTTGTCCGTCAGAGACAGTTCTGCCTATGAGATGAAAACCCATCTCTTATTTTGTTAAAACCAGCCAATAGTTATTAAGGAGGTGGGTCAGACCCCGCCTCCCATATAAAGGGGCACTTCCTATTTTGACTTTAGAGTCGGAGGGAAGAACATCCTAAGAACTTGGTTTCTTCTCTGGAAAAAGCTGGAGACGTTCCGGTCATTGTGTCAACTAGACCCACGTTTCAGCTGGTGTTACAGTAAAGCTTACTGTAACCCACTCACTCATTTTATGAAAGAATTTGTTTTCTGAAGTTTTATTTTGAAAGCTCTGCCAGGAGCTGGCCCTGTTCCTGCCGGGAGAAGCGGCTCTTCTTGCTCGTCTGAATCAGCTCACACACGCGGAAGCAATCTGGACGTGAACTGGACAACACAGTCCGTTAGTGTCCACAAACTTCAACTCTTATCTCCAAGACGTATCGTCAACAGGTAACGAGGCGTTGATGTGTTCTGAACGTGTGAGAAGCCCAGCTAAGACCTGTATGGGAAAGTGTCACCCTGCCTTTTCAAAATAATTAACTTCCGTTAACTTAGCTTTCATTCCTCCAATTTCTTATTTTTCATAAGCTATTAATCTGTTAAGTAATGTGCCAACAGTTAAAGTTCCTAACTGTCTGTTTGTTTTAATTTGAATTCTTGTCAACGTAGTTAGTAAATCAGAGCTAATATCGATACAAATGTTTAATGTAATTTTTGTGATAGTTTCAATAAAAGGTCTATTTTCTGGTAGACCAACATAAGTTGAAGTCTCTCGTGAAATTACATTTTTCCTAATTACAGTAAAAGCAATTTAATACCGGAAAAAGGATGAACTCGCGAATTGGTGGCAAGTTTGTGCAGATAAAGTCTGCTCAGACCTGCACATCTAAAAATATAGGTAAGTCAGTAAACTGACCAGTAAGTACTATATCTCTACAATAATGGTGGCCTAGTAAGTGTTTAAATACCTTACAGCGCCTATATTGTTACATTTAATGGTGGCTCGTCCGAGTTCCTAGAACGAATATTAAGTTGTTTTGTGTAGCTTATTGTCACGGTGTTTGTTGGCATTAGTCAAAGTCAAAGTCAAAGTCAACTTTATTGTCAGATCTGCAATATGTACTGTACAGGACATACACAGGACCGAAATTGCGTTTCTCTCAGTCCCTCGGTGCAACAGTAAACATCTAAACATTGAAACACTGAAACATATAATAATAGACATAAGCATAAAATAGTAAAACTAACACTGTCCTGAGTTTTTGCATAGTGGTATAAGAGTATGAAAATTTACACCAACTCTAAAACTAAAACTAAAACACTAAACATTTAATGAACATAATACTGTCCTGAGTTTTTGCATACTAGTATAAAAAGTATAAATATAAAATAAACTAAAGGTTCTAGCATTGACATTTGCAAAGTGGCAAAGCAGCATATGAGTTAATGTACACAGTATATGTATGAGGTAGTAGTTGATGTTGTTATAGAGGCAAAAAGTGGCATATGCAGTAAGGCACATTGGGCATCCCTAAATAAGACCGTTCAGAGCACACTGTATATGTATCAGCAGTGGTGTAGATATTAGAGTAGTGTAAATGTAAACAGTAGTAATTAAATGTAAGCAGTAGTAATAAAAGTAAACAGTATTAATAAATGTAAACAGAGAATGTAAACAGTATTATGACTATAGGCAGTGATGTAATACAAACATTAGTGCAAGTATGAGAAGTAGTGCAAACTGTATGAGCACATGACCGAGAGTTTAGTGAATAACCCGTTTGATGACACAGAGTCCAGTGTTAAAATCTTTGTGTTGTGTGGTAATGTGTGAGAAAGTTTTAGTGTTAAGGCAGTTCAAATGGGAGGGGGGCAGAGCAGGCAGAGTGTTTAGCATCCTGACTGCCTGATGAACAGAGCTGTCTCTCAGTCTGCTGGTTCGAGCCTGGAGACTCCTCAGTCTCCTCCCTGATGGCAGCAGTCTGAAGCAGCTGTGTAGTGGGTGTGTGGGATCACCTGCCATGCAGTGGGCTTTCCGAGTGAGGCGTTTGCTGTGTAAGTCCTGCAGTGAGGGCAAGGAGGTGCCCACGATCTTCTCAGCTGCTCTCACAATGCGCTGGAGGCTCTTGCGGCAGGATGCAGTACATGCACCAAACCACACAGTGATGCAGTAGTTCTGTATCCTGGTTTTGGACTTATGGATTAGTTTTGGCTGGTGGGTGTCAGAGATTGCTAATCGTGGCATTGTCTAGTGCGTTTCCCGTTAGAATTATCTTTTCTTTCACATTTCAACGTATGCTTGAAGCTGCGGATGAATGTTTTGTCTGTGTTTGTGGGACGTTTCATTACGTGTCGCGAGGCTGCATGCATTTTTTCGTTTTGTGACCGCCGTGTCACCTCTGCTTCATTTTATTACATCTGCGGTTTGCTGTTGAAGGTCTGTTTCACTCATTTGCTGCTCCATTTTTACCTAATCTGTTACAACGTGTTGTTAGCTGTGGTTCGGGTGAAACCCACTCAGCTTGGTTCGGGCCACACGGTTCCGAGTGACGTAAAGTCCGTTGTTTAAACAGTTAGCGTGCTGCCTTCTCTGGAAGGCGTGGGGGTAGCCTGAATGTGATTGGGCTCGTTGGCAGTATTTTCTGTGGTGTATTCTATGTTTATTTTGTGAAAGAGTGTCCAGAACTCTTTGGGTCGAGCTAAAGCTATAGCGGTACCGAGAGGCAAAATGGCTGCTTAAAGCACTGTGATTGGTCCATTGTGTGTCGTGTTCAAAAAAGTTGGTTCTGTAGACTACGGTTATCAGATTCATTTTTGCACACATTTCTGACAGTTTATCTGTGTTCTTTGGGTTCTATGCACGTGATATCGTCGAAGACTGGCTTAACCGCGGTGTTTTGCGATATTTCTGACTGTTTTAGAACGTTAAAAAGTCAGTTCCATGCTCTTGTTCGAACGACCGCAGGTCCGTGAACACAACGCTCGAACGGCACGTCACATGTGTGTGACGTCAGGTTTCGAAGACTCCGTTACCCGTGAACACTTGGGTTAGAACTACAGTTCTGTCTTCGCTGTGATTGGTCGATTACGCTGTAAGTGTTGACGCTTGCGGGGTGGGAGAGCCTGGCCCACTCCTCATCACTTTTGACTTCAGTACCCCAGGGTGCACAGGCTTCAGGCTTGTTTGTCCGTTACTATCTCTGAAAAGACTGTTTCATCGCAGTGTTTTTGAGATTTTAATGGGTGGATTGAGTCGGTTGCTCTGATACTACCGATCGCCATGTGACCAGGTCACGTGACGCCGGGTGCTGCGTCTGGTTTAAGGGAAACGACTTGTCTTTTTCTTTTGAGAGAAAGTTTAAAAATCACATTACCCGTCCTGAACGATGTTACTCACATCGAATCGTCTATTATAGACTGGGGTTCTAGAGTTTTGTCACGTAAGACTCTGGATATTTCTGATTGATGCTTTTGGCCCGTTGTTAGACGTCTGTGAATGATTGAAGCTGCAGCTTCGCTCACAGGTGACAACAGCGCCTCTATAGCGGTCAGAAAGAGAATTGCAGTCGCTGTGATAGACTTATCCAGCGTTACACACCCCCATCTGCTGGTCGCATCTAAGAATACAGTTTGATGCAATTCTTATCTAACATTTCAACTTTCCTGTTTTTGAATAGAGTACATCTTGAAATGTTGAGGACACAGCATCCTTTAATTTGATTTTCTCAGATAAGCAAATGTTGATGGCAGAACAGTTACACAGATTTAATACAGACATGTCTGCTTTTTGATAAAACTTGACACTTTTATCATGAATTCTGTGCAAAACAGGTTGTCTGTCCCTGTTTATTTTAAACTGCTTGTTTGAAATAACACGGATGAGGCATATTTTGTCTTGGTTTTCACAGATATCACACAGCGACAGCCAATTTTGTTTGACCTTGTCACAGGTCGAAAAATTAATAAAAATCACTGATTTCTATTTGATTTCACATCTTGGACTCCATGTTGACTACCGCAGGCATCACATGGTGGGACTGCACACTGTGAAATGAGACCCACTTTACTTGATTTTTCACAGAAAATCAGTACAAAGATGGACGTTCTAGCAGGTGCATCAACAAATTGTGGGCTTGTTTCATCATTTGATAGGTACTTAGCTGCAAAGAACGTCCTTCAGGAACCAGGTGAACATCCCCTGGTGTTTTACGACAGGCTCCTCTCTGCTTACACAGGGGACAAAACTGTCCCTGGAATTGAGGAAGATTACCTGTTTAAAAGTCGTTTCACTTTGAATCTAATACCTTTCATAATGAAATGTGTTCGCTTCAATGTTAATTGCAAAGAGAGTACCATGGCAGAAATTAAACAATGTGCTATGGAATTTTTTGACATGCTCGAGCGACAAAAAACACCCTCAGTGGTGTGCCCAGGTCAAAAGGTCACATCCCACTCGCAGAAGATAGAAGAGGTTCCCTCTCCTACAGAGTGCGAAAGTAAACAGGTTTTTCATGATAACAAACCACAGATTGTGTCCAGCTGGAACGGTGACTCTGATCGGTTCACGGGGAGTTCTGCTGCCCCTGCCCCTCAGGTTGAAAACCCTGAGATGAGCAGAGAACCACACAAGGTAGGTGTTCGCTCTCTAGGTGAACCAAGATGGTTCAGATCGAACCAAAAGAGTTCTCACCTAGGTCTCACAGTGGGTGAACTTCGAGAGAAGTTGATGTCTGGGAACCGTGACCCTTTGAAAAATGGTCTGTCCCGACATGTACCCCCGAGAAGCGGCCCTCCTGCCCCTGCCCCTCGAGCTGCACAGCTCGAGACATGCAAAGAGTCACACATGCTCCAGATTATGGAAACGGCGCCTCCGCGCGTGGACGTGACTGAGGTTGTGAGTTGTTTGTCAAATGATTTGAATGTTACAGTGGTTGACCAAGCTGACACAACGTGTGATGTTGTCCTTGATGATAACACAAACAACGTTGTTCAACCTGACGAAGCAACGCGTAGCACTGCCTTTTGCAACAACTCAGTGCACACAGTTGACAACATCGTCAACACTGACAAAGATGCTGACAGCAAACAAATTGCTGATGATCAGCGTCCTGAAAGTCCAGATGCTGACAGCAAACAAATTGCTGAAAATCCACATCCTGAAGGTCATGAGGCAGACAGCCATCATGATGCTGACAGCGACGATGATTACACAGACAGAGTCACACGTACACAGAAACGTGTGAAAAAACCTAAACGGTTTCTGTGTAACTTTATAAAAAGGGGGATAGCTAAGAGAGCTTACCTGCCACTCACATTGGAAGGGGTCCTCGCGCAAGAAGCACTCCTGGTTTGCGGCTCAGACGTGTCTACCATGTCAGCCGAACTGTTTGAGGAGCTAAGGACCGCCGCTAACGATGTTGACAGGCAAATACCCTTTGTGAAATACACTTATGGTGAGCAACAGGGCCTCGCAAAGACGAGAACAACCCTAATAGCCATGGTTCACATGCAGATTGGCGAAATGTCACTATACCACCCGGTATATGTGTCTGAACTTGACTCACTCCAGACTCCATTTGTGGTTGGCCAAGATTTTATAAATCGCTTTGAAGCGATTATAAATTATGGCAATCAGACAATGTGGGCCACAGTGAGCAGTCCACTGCCAATCGAGGTACCTCCCCAAGGTCAGGACACTGACTGTCTAACAACAGGTACCGCCGAGGTCACATGGGATTCCCTAACCGAGACCACAAGCCCGGTAAGTGAACCTCCAAATACAGGTGAGACAGAGGAGACTCAACAGTTGGACCAGACTCTGGCCCATCACGAGAACCTCCTCTGCAAACTGACACCTTCAGCACTCACTGATCACTACCTACCACCGGTAGAAGAAGGTGTGGAGATCCAAGGGTCCCACACCGATGACGCTGTACTGTCCTGTGGGACTGGTAATTCGGCAAACAGCAAAGCTTTCAGTGAAGTCTTGGTTCAAGGACATCTGAGTCCAGAAAGTGACAGTCTACCACACGCTGACAGTCACTTGGACTTCATGGTTACAGATTTTGAGGACCCCTCCTCAAACAAAAGGGGGGCAGACTCACACTTCCTACCACGGGTAGAGGACGGTGTAGAGATCCAAGGATCACACACCGAGAACGCTGTGCTGTCCTCTGGGACAGGTAATTCAGTTATCAGCCAAGCTTTCAATGAAACCTTGGTTCCAGAGCATTTGAATCTAGAACTACTCAGAGATGACATAGTTCTTACAGACTCAAAGAGCACCTCTTCATTCATGAAGTGGGAAGACATACATCACAACGACAGAGACACGCCTGCGACGGCGCCGACAGTTGTGACACACCTGAATTACGCAGAAAGAGGTAAACGTACAGAGCTACGTTGGCCGAAACCTAAGAAGTTCCTGCGTACTGTCTACTCTAAGCTGCGTAAACAGCCTAAACTAAACAAAGGCATCCTAACTCGTGCCCATGGACGGACGTCCACACCGTGTGCGTGGTCCCTCATGACCACAGGGGGGTGATGTTAGGTCATGCCCATGTCAAGGACAAAGATTTCAATAACCCCACAAACGACAAAGATCTCGCAAACTCACAGACTTCATGGGAAAATAAGGTCGTCCAAGCACAGGATAGTAAATAAACTAAACAGTTTAAACTATACTAGTTGCGAAAAGAAACCGTTCCAACTAGAACTTAGAAACGCTAAGCATAAAACCCACAACAAAAACTAACCTTAACAACCGTTTAAATCTGCAGGATTTAATTGACATCGGTTATAAAGCTAAGAACTGTTTTTCTTGTGTGTGACACGTTGGAATCTGACGACCAGAGTGAGTTTGTTGTAGTGAAACGTTGTTTTTAGTTGCTTAATTGCTACTTTTGTGTTATTGAAGTTGTTATTGTTTTCTGAACACTCCCAGCCAAAAGAGGTTTTGATTGTTGATAAGTTGAAGACTTAAATGGATTTAACTATGCCAACATGCTGTTCATTTTGTTAAAGATCTCAATCTTTGAAGAGTCATTGTAGATCAATACTACTTAAGGTACTATAATCTACACTGACCTCCCAATCATTTAGGTAGAACCGATTCGATCGTTTCTATTCTAGATCTATTCATTTTGATGAGTCTCGCCATAGACTTCAAAATTTATAGGGAATACCAAATCTTGCGTCGTTCGTCTAAAAGACAACAGACATTTAGACCAAACTAGTTTTCATTTTTTTATTTTAGTTTAACCTAAACTAAATAATGAATGGAGGAATAGTTTGAAAGAAGAGGCCTTCGTTACAGAAGCCCTCCACATTTCTATAGGTATAGATCCCTATATCTGATTTTTACAGCATTGATCCACCCCTTAATTGGTAATTGTAGCTGATCTAATCCATGATAGCTTACATACCAGGTGCATATAGGTAAGGCTTAATGTAGAATCCCAATCATAAGCCCACCTAAAACCACATAATTGCATGACACATTGAACCAGGGTGGCACCGACTGGAAGCCATCCAGCCTGCAACCTTCGATGTGGGGACCTGCTGATCCAACGTTGGTCTTCAACCTTCATCCAAGGGCCGCCTCCTCTGCTTCAATCGAGGGATCCCCTCTACATGCTGATTAAAAACCATTCTTGCTGATGAAATCAATAACCCCCATCGTTGTGGATTTACCGTTGTGGATTATAAGACTTTGTTTCCAAGGGATCACAGACTCAGTTTTCCATGGGTTAACAGACTATGTTTTCCAAAGGATTGAAAGCTTACCGCAATGGGATTACCTACGAACAGTATGGAATTTCCAAAAACATTATGGGAGTATAATTTTGAACTTTTTTGACTTTTTTTTTTCCACTTGCTGGATTACATAGAGGTCAGAGACATTCGGTGGTATCCTTTCGTGTTGGAACTCATCTCCAAGGACAGGCGATGACTTCCAAAAAGGGGGACTGTAGTGATACATATCAGCTCTGATATTGTAGGCTTGACCTTCAAGTACACCTCTCTGCATCTCTCTGAAACTCTCAGTGCTACACCTTCTTGAAGCCCTCAAGGAGACGATTGAACTTTCTCTTTAATGTGTGTTAATTCAGAATTGATCTACATTATACTTTTTGTCATTTTAATGAGGATCTGTTACTTGCATGAGTTTGACCCTTCTGCTGGTTTATTCTACAATACAAGTGTGCTCTGAAATCTAGGACATGAGTCAGGGTAAGCTGTTCACTTCCTTCTCTGTTTTGTCTTCAACCTAGACTCAACAGGCCAGTCCATCTGGCTGTTTATGTAAACTGTTTTCCTGTTGTCCGTCAGAGACAGTTCTGCCTATGAGATGAAAACCCATCTCTTATTTTGTTAAAACCAGCCAATAGTTATTAAGGAGGTGGGTCAGACCCCGCCTCCCATATAAAGGGGCACTTCCTATTTTGACTTTAGAGTCGGAGGGAAGAACATCCTAAGAACTTGGTTTCTTCTCTGGAAAAAGCTGGAGACGTTCCGGTCATTGTGTCAACTAGACCCACGTTTCAGCTGGTGTTACAGTAAAGCTTACTGTAACCCACTCACTCATTTTATGAAAGAATTTGTTTTCTGAAGTTTTATTTTGAAAGCTCTGCCAGGAACTGGCCCTGTTCCTGCCGGGAGAAGCGGCTCTTCTTGATCGTCTGAATCAGCTCACACACGCGGAAGCAATCTGGACGTGAACTGGACAACACAGTCCGTTAGTGTCCACAAACTTCAACTCTTATCTCCAAGACGTATCGTCAACAGGTAACAAGGCGTTGATGTGTTCTGAACGTGTGAGAAGCCCAGCTAAGACCTGTATGGGAAAGTGTCACCCTGCCTTTTCAAAATAATTAACTTCCGTTAACTTAGCTTTCATTCCTCCAATTTCTTATTTTTCATAAGCTATTAATCTGTTAAGTAATGTGCCAACAGTTAAAGTTCCTAACTGTCTGTTTGTTTTAATTTGAATTCTTGTCAACGTAGTTAGTAAATCAGAGCTAATATCGATACAAATGTTTAATGTAATTTTTGTGATAGTTTCAATAAAAGGTCTATTTTCTGGTAGACCAACATAAGTTGAAGTCTCTCGTGAAATTACATTTTTCCTAATTACAGTAAAAGCAATTTAATACCGGAAAAAGGATGAACTCGCGAATTGGTGGCAAGTTTGTGCAGATAAAGTCTGCTCAGACCTGCGCATCTAAAAATATAGGTAAGTCAGTAAACTGACCAGTAAGTCCTATATCTCTACAATAATGGTGGCCCAGTAAGTGTTTAAATACCTTACAGCGCCTATATTGTTACAGTATTGAAAATGTAACAAAAAACAGCTAGATAGTAAGGTGAAAAGAAAACAACAAAAAGGAACATGTCTTCATTGATTTTTGCCATGAACTTAGCAGATGTTTGAAGCCACTTTAGAGAGGTAAAGTTTGAGAGCTTCAGATATTTTTGCAAGATAATCCAGGAAACAGGAGCAGAGTAGGAGAAGGCCCATATTGCCTCATACCTTTTGCCTAGTTCAGTCCACATTGAGGGAACACTGCAGGTAATAATGTCCTGAGAGTGCACACTGTAGCTGCACTCACACAGAGACATGTAGGAGGAGATGTATGAAGGCAGCAGACCAAGAAGTGATTTAAAGATGAAAATGTACCAGAGGAAGAGTCTGTGTGAAGTTAATGATGTCCAGTTAACCAGTGAATACAGGGTGCAATGGTGAGTATGGTAGTTACAACCAGTTATGAATCTTAACGCACCATGATAGACAGCAACCAACATCTGCAGTGTACTTGCAGGAGCAAAGCAGGAGCTCCTTGCAGGAGCTACATAAGACTGACAACTATAATTAGTTATATCCCTTTGGAGTACATTACTCAAAGTTTATGTTATGCCATTCTTTAGAGTTTTAGTGTTGAAAATCCACACTTCAGCAAACCCAAATTTGGGCAAAACTCTTCTTCTTCTTCTTTTTTTTTTTTTACAGCAATTGAGCTAAATCTTTGTATAGTAGTAGCTGAGTGTCATCCCCAACACATACCCTGAGCCTCAATTGATTGCACTACATCTTTATTTAAAACTTTGGCAACGATTGTTAAATAATTAATTATTTTGGTTGAAATGGACTGAAACAAACCAAATTTAGTTATAATTTACTATAACTTGATCACGCTGACGCATGCTCAATAATCATAGGTAAAAAAAAAATCTAAAAAATCTAAGTCTGGTCCTCTTGACATTCAAAAATCAAAACAAAACAAAAAAGCAAAAAAGTAGAATAACTTCTAACAATATAACTTGATAAATTTACTTTTTTGAATAAGGCCAAAAGTATTTTTGTAATGAAGATACTTTGATTTAATTAATTTCCTGTTTAGTTGTTTACAAATAACCTTACAGATTATACTGTATATCTTTGATTCTAGAGATTATTCAGATGTTAACTTAAAATAAATTAAAAAGAAACAAAATACATTAGATGCAATCATCAAGATAAAATATAGATGATAATTTATATTTTTTGTCATGTTATGGCTCATTCATGAAATTGCCAGGTCTCTGTCAGTGGCACAGACAAAAAGGAAAGTGCAGGAATCTGGTTCTTTGTTGTGAAGGTGATTAATGGTCTCCCCTGCAGACCACAGATGGCATTTTGTGTTTGGCATAATGATATAGTGGGGGTAGTGTGTATGTGTGTGTATGTATGTGTATGTGTGTGTACTGGAGAGCTGGAACTGTGTAAGAAAATGAAACGGGAGTAATGACACAAGAAATGTGTTTGTACATGCAATCAACCAAAACATATTTAATAAAGTTTGAGATTTAACATGTGCAATTGTTGATAGTTGTGTATAAATTTAATACCAGCAGATCCGTTAAAACAAACAAACAAAAAACAGAAACAGAATGACTTTGAGGTTTACATGAAATTAACAAGATACTATATATATAAACACACACACACACACACGCACACGCACACACACATACACA